>SADC01000316.1:73674-143409 GCA_004194705.1 Ditylenchus dipsaci | reverse complement strand
CTCTGAAAATTTTGAAATTGTCAATCGAAAATGGTATTAACTCTGAAATTTAGTCAACATTAGTGGGGGGGGGGGGGGGGGTCGTTTATTAGAGCAGGGGCGTTTATTAGAGGTAATACGGTAGCTTATCATTACAATTAATTAATTTAAACATCAGAATCTTTGATATGTATCTTTTATTAGGTTTGTAACATAAGTTCCCAGCGTTTTTTTTGGAATTTCAAAATTTTATTGTGTTTCATAAAAAGAAACATACATCAACAGTTGCAATATCATTCAGTAATGTAGTCTCCATCGTTATTACCACTTCCTTCCATTTTTGCCGGCAATTTTGTCGATTCCCTCCGCCAAAAGTCACCAGGTCGAGAGTCCAACCAAATCTTGAAGCCCATCTTCGAGTTCCTCATTATTTTCAAACGAAACTCCGCGCAGAATCATTGGAAAGGCAGAGGAAAAGATAGTGATCACTAGGGGCCAGATCGGGAGAGTTGGCGGGAAAAAATCGCTGCTTGTGGCCATGTGTTCCTTGGTGACGAGCAAGGTGCTGAGCAGCTGCAGTAAGTCTTTTTCCTTTTGCTTTTCCGTAAGCTCGTGGGGGACCCAAGCTCCAAGCCTTTGCACTTTCCATAGTCGCAAGGTGACGGAAATGGTCATTGCATTGCTGTCCATCTTCTCAGCCAATTCCCGAGTTGTTTGACGGCCATCCTCCTTCAAAAGAGAACTCCAGACGGTCCTCATCAAACTCGACTGGACGGCCGAGCGGGAAGCGTCTTCAAAGGTCAAAGATGCCCTTTTGAATTTGGCAAACCATTCACGGGCAGTGCTTTCGCCAATAGCAGCCTCTCCGTACAACAGCGCAAATGTCCCGAGCAGCTTGTGCAGCTTTTTGGCCTCGATTGAAAGCAAAAAGAGAGGTGTCGACAATGTGATTTTTGTCACTTGACAATCCATTTCAATTGCCTATAACTGAATTAAAAAATTAAAGCACACAAGGGTTAAATTATAGCGCGTATGAAAGAGCAATACAGGGCTTCATTTTGGTAAATAACATGGCACAAGGCCAGCAATCATTCGTGTCAGGAGATACGGTCAAATAAAAAACGCTGAACTTATGTTAAACCTAATATATAACTCAAATCACAATGTTAATATATTTGGTAAGATGATTATTTGAAAAATCTTTTAAATGATTTATGTTCTTGTTAAACATTGTTATGGTCTCATTAACGACTTTGAAACCATTCCATGTTTATAATTTCGTTGTAGCTTTGATTAGGACTTTGCTGTACCATCAGCTTCTGTCTTGTCAACTTTAAGCAAACACTCTATGACCTTGATTGCGCTTGGAAAGAACGCATCAACGGGCTTGAAGTTAAGCTTAAATATTTTGTATATAGAATCCATTTTAGTCACTTAAAAGGCATGTCGTGTTGATACGGAGAGAAGCGCGGACCAGCACTTTTTTTTTTTGAATCAAGTTTTACATGCGTTCTCATCCAGTTTTTTAAAGTTTTCTGCCTAGTTTTCAAAAGTCAGTATAGGGTCATCGATATTAGTTAAATGCCAAAAAAACGAGTGAAAATAAAAAAATTGAAAAAAAAGTTGGTGGTCCTACGGGCATGCCCTTAAAAAAAGTATCCGTGGTGTGATATTTCTTCTCCTATTTCAAAATTTCATGCGAAAATCTTTAAATTTTACTCCTGTAAGAATCGCTCAGCCTTATTTCCCTTATTTCTTATAATTCACACTATAAAAAATATGTCCAGTGTATAATGGTCAGAGACTGTTCAGTTCAGACTAGGGTGCTGAATGGACATATGTCCGGACATTTATGGACATATGTCCGGACATATGTCCTGCAAAATGTCCGCCTTTATCAAAAATCGACATATATAAATTAGAATCGTTACACATTTTTTCCGCAGATTATTTGCTATTCTTCCTGATTTTATTTTTAGATAGAAAATGACGAAAAAAAATTTAATTTATGAAGCTGTACCCTATTACAGTCAAACCTCGATATCAGTGGCCCACCACTAAGTTCGTTCCCGCCTAGGGTCCGACACCTTTTTTAACTCAATTTTTAGAGGATTATTTAAAAAATTAGAGGCCACTATAACTCGAGTTTCGGTTTTTAAATGGCAAAACTTATATTTATTCAGAAACCGATCGGCAAAATCGGAATCCCACGATATTTGCGACGAGACTAGTTGAGACAGAACTAGCATAATTCTCTAAAAAATTGAGTTTTATAAAAAGTGTCGGACCCTAGCGGGAACGAACTTGAGGTGGGGCCACTATATCGAGGCTGACTGCATCGGTAAATTTTCACCCAAAGCAAAACATAAGCCTAAGCAAACGCAAGTGGAACAAGCGGTTGGAAGAAAATAATAACCTGAAACGGAGGAAAAATGATTCGATTGAGAATGAATTTGATGTATCTATGAAGGATTATTGGATTATTAAATTGAAATTCTTTAATAAAAGTTTTATATAAGTGTCCGAAATTTTGGACATATGCCATAAAATGTCCGAACATATGCCCCTGACATATGTCCAAAATATAAATGTCCGGACATTTAGCAACCCTAGTTTAGACTGCAATTTGTCTCGTGAAGAAAACAAAATAAGGCCATTAGTGCGAAGAATAATAAAATCGGTTCATTTATTTTTTCTAAATTTAGCTCTACTGCTACGGTGTTGCCTAGCTCCGATTTTTCTATTTGGGATGAAGTCTTTCAGTGCATTTCTCTTTGATCAGAACCATACCTGCCACGGGCGCCGGCTCCGGGCGCCGACGCCAGGTAAAATTTGACCACTTTTGGGCGCCCTTTTAATACCGGCGCCCGGCGCCCTATGTGTAGCGGCACCGACGCCTAGTTTCGGAACCCGCCGCAGCACTAGATTTTTTCAATATTTTGTTGACATTATGAAGCTTCAACAGTGTGTTTATCAGTATTTTTCTCATATCATGCTGACAACAACCAAAAATTTAACGATAAAACACATATCATTCACCCCAGCGCAGCCTCTTTGGAGTGCGGCGTCAAGATGGCCCCGCGCCAGCGTAAATTCTCAATGGCGCCAGCGCCCATTTTTCAAGTAGTGCCGGCGCCGATTTTTCAAGCGGGCAGGTAATAGAACGCAGTCCGTATCTTGCCAACTGTAAGCTTCTAAGTTATTTCATATTTTCCGACAATAGCAACTCGAGAACCATAGTTTTTGAACGCAGTGGCATTTCCGAATTTGAATTGCCGGACGACACTTTTCTACTTTGAAAATGCTCGAAATGTTTTTTCGAATAAATTATTTGTTTGCAGTTTTAATTAATATTTCACGTATTCGTCTGGAAAAAAACTAATTCTGACATCATATAGTTATATTCAGTGAAAGTCGGCCAACTCGTCCAATTTGTTCCATCATTAAGTCTGATATTCTCTAATATTCTGCCTAATCGTTATTCAGCGCTTATATTTTAATGCGGCTTCCAGCTCAAGCAAAAATCTATACTATTTTTTTACCGTTTTTCAGATATTCCAGTGTTTAACCCGACATGTACTACAGGCTGGTGCTCTTATGGTCCAGTGTGCTCGTACTTAATTATCCTAGTCCCACATGATTCCATTCTCCGCCTCAAATCTCGTCTATTATCCTGCGCTGGGGATATGTGGAACAATTTTTTTTCAAAGTAGAATCAGTCTTTTTCCGCATCTCAACCAATCTCCAGCCCGATGACTCAGCACAGAGTCCAGAGCCATAGTCTAGTCTCAGCTCACTCAATGGAAACCACGCTAATAAAGATTCTCTAGACTATATTCGATTGTATTTTAAACCGAAAAAGGGTTTCGATGTCCAAGACTTATTTTACCACTCAAAAACGGTTTTTAAAGATGCAAGCGTTTGTTTAGAATTTCACGCGGAACAAGATAGTAGAAAAGAATCTTTCTGTTCAATCCAGTACTGAAAAGTAAACGGTGATCCAACGATTTTTTTGTAAGGATTGTTGAATTCCTTATTTCCCGCGCCCCAGAAGAACAATGCCAGAGTTTCCTATGGAAACATAATTCCAGCATTAGTTGCCAGTAATAGTTTGATTTAAACTGCCTTTTGTCCTGCAGCGAGAACATAGCGATGAGCACGGCTTCCCGTAGTGCGCAATAGGTGACTTTTACTTGGATTTTATGGCGCAGTGGGTAAAGCGTTGTGTTTGTAGTAAAAACACTAGAAAAAAGCTATTTCCTTAAAATTCGGCAAGTTCAACCCCACCGCCCGACACATTTTTTTTCATTTTTTTGCAAATTTTTATTATTATCCTATTTGACGTAAAATCGGAAAGTAGACTTGGGTCATAAATATCAGATTTTCAACTTTCTTATAAGATTTCGAGTACAGGTCAGGCGAAAGTCCAGACTTTACATCAAAATAAAGGCAAAAATGAAAAAAAAAATCGCCACGGATAAAAATGTCAAAACCACGGATTTTTTCTAACTATCTTTAGAAACAAAATGTAGCCCTGAATCTCTACTACAAAAGCTACGTAGGATTTTTTAAAAACGTGTAACTTTTTGATGTTAGAACTACTTTAAGTCAAAAGAGCCGGATTTTAGTAATTTATCAAGAAAACATGAGGAAAAACTTCCTCTCAAGACAAAAATTTCAAATTTCAAAAGTCACCTACTGCCCATTTTTGACTGTTTGGGAAGCCGTGATGAGGCGTTCAAACGAAATATAATCATCTTTATTATATTTTGTCTTATTTAAGGTTGCTATGTCAAATTCTCTGCGCGGAAGCAAAAGGTAAATTATCATTCTATTGATAAGAGTGAGGCTGATCGAATCTATCCAGCCACTCGCCGCTCCGCTCCTCCTAGTGATAGGATTTTCATTAATAGGTTTTTGAACTTATCAGTCCAGTATTGTGGGATCCAGTATCTTCCATAATAAGATCTTAAATTCTAGTGGGCACAGTCCAGATTGCTCTAGTCATAGTTTTCTAGTCTCCGCTCTAACTCCAGAGAACCCGACTATACTTCTAGCAACAAACTTTCCAGTAAAGTACCAGTAATCAAAGGTCACCTTCGCTATTCCTTTCGGATTCCAGTTAAAGGAAAGGTTACATTAATAGATTACGGTTTCCGAAAAGTGAAACCAGGTACTACCAAAAGTCCAGACAAAGGAACCAGAGCTTATGCCTGAGATCAAAGGCAAGTTAATATTCCCAGGATCAGATATCTTACTGCCGTCTACTCTTCTGGATTCTCCTGCTAGCTCTTCTGCCTCACACATGGTTTCGACTCCGGCCTTCAGTCGCGTCTATTCTCTGAGCCAGTGAAGTGGGGAAGTGAAAAGGGTCCAAACAAGCCGAACAATCCAGCCAGTGGGAAGAGCTCCAGCTTGTAGAGGAAGCTGCTGATCTGATTCAGTTCTTCGATCCAGTGAAGCCAGTCCAACCAAGTGCCAGCTATCTGCAAGAACTCCAGGTCGTCTTTCCAGCCAGCTCGGGAGAAAGAGTACAGTCGCCAATAGTTTGCTCTATGTAGATGTGGGTGTTCCAGTAATAAATACCTTGTCTACGTGTCCTCTTAGTGCTGCAAGTGACCCCTAGTCCAGGTCGTGTTCTGGTTTTGATTCTCCACTCCATGAAGTGGAAATAACACGATCTGGTCGCTGTTAAATCGCATTTTCCTTCCCCCGTTACTTTTTGATGATTATAAAAAGTAACTAAATTTTTATTTTGTAAATTTTTTGAAAAATGCTAATATTTTCATTTATACGGACATCTACCCGAGTGAGCTTGTTTTATTTGAAAGCTCGTTAAATTTGCACCAGATAAGTTTTTAGGTGTGCGGAATCGCTGTCGTATGAAAAAAATTCAAATCGAATAGCTGAACACCCGTGAAAACTGAAACAATACAATCGACCCTGAAACAACCGCTAGTAGCACTTTTCCAGAAAATTTTTCTCTTCTAACTTTTTCAGCTTGAAATTCTGAACAAAACGCTCGCAGTAGTACAAACCGCCTTTCAACTGTAACTGAAAGTTATTCGCTTGGTAAAGAATGACTGTTAAGTTTTGAAAACTCAAAAAGACACTTTTTACCTAGCTCAAAAATGTTATAAAAAACAGAAAATTTTTCTTTATGTTTGAGGATCTTTTATTGAAAAAAAGGTATCTGTTCTGAAAACTTACTGTTAGATGTTTTTTTATGTCTTTTTTCGTATATTTTTACCCAAAATCATGCAGAGCTTTTGCATTAAAAGGTTTTCTGCCAAGCAGCATTGGTGCATGGTGACTCAAAAGCCCACCAGTCCGCTTCGAAAAGAGTATTCCTGCAAAATAACTCTAACTTCTGTTTTTTACGAAAATCACGAATCCATTTAATATAATTTACGACGCAACTATGATAACAACGCCACCCCCCCCCCCCTTTCCCCAAACCATAATTTTTAGAATGTTTGCCCTGGCTCGGAACCAGAGCAAGAGCTACGCCAGAGCGGAGCCAGAACAAATTGAAAATTTGAAAAAAATTGAATTTTGGGTCCTGGCACAAAACTCCCTATTCGCGATTTTTACGGATTCTACACGCCGTGGTATATTATCGGTTTCAGGAAACTATCTATTGCTTCAAAAGTCCTAGCACCTTTCACCATTTTAAAAAATACAAACAACTTCACTTCTCCTATCCACATTTCTGGACTAAAAATGCGTCGGAGTTCCATCTTGCTCAGTGCTATTGTCCCAAAATTGAAAGTCCAAAGTCAAAAACTGAAATTTTTCAATCTTTCTACAGAAAAGAGCAATAAGGCTAAACTGGGTTATTGGTGTTCTTTTATAATAGCAAATAAAGATCTTTTTTTGTTTTAGCACTTTAAACGTTTAATACACTTGTTTTTATATTTTCAGAAAAAATCCAGACTAAAAAATCAACTTGTTTCCTTAGAACGCCAAGGTAGACCTTTATAGTCAGCTACTATTTATTGTATCAATACAGTCGAGTCTCGATTTAACAATCATCTCGATTTAACGTTTACCTGGTCGGTCCCCAGAGTGATTGTTAATCGAGACTCGAAATGTATATCATTCTGCGCTTTTTAAATTCTTTTTATAAATCAAAATAATTGATCGCAATCGACATACCGTATATCTTCTAATAAGTCCCACCTTCTTTGAGACCCCACCTTTTAATAAGGCCCTACCCCCGAAGAGGGGTTTAAAGTAAGGCCCAGGGATCCTTATTAGAAGATATACGGTAACTTACAATCGATCGTTTTCGTGTTGAGGTGTATTCAGTTCGAAGTATGTCAGCAAAACAACATTTAGTCCAGTCTCCAATAGCTTGTTTCAGCTTTTCGGAGGTCTTTCAACAATAAATCTAATGCGGAAAAAAAGATAGACTAAACCTTTGCTTTCAGTGTGCTTCCTGAAGCAGAACTGGAATTTCTGGATTGTTCAAGCATAATATTTTCAGGTTTAACATCTTGTGTGTATAACATGTTATTGTGAAGCCAATTGATTGCTTTTGCTACTTGAGACAAAACTTTACGTACTAAACCTTCATCTATAGGCTTCTTTCTATCTAATAACTTTTGTAATGTACTGCCTTCCATATACTCCATTACTATTCGGTAAACTTTTTTCATCTTTATCAATAGGTTGATGTGGATGATTGGCCTGTTAATATTAAGTTTTTTTTCACAAGTTGGAAGTTGATTATACAGGGGTGAGTCCAAGAAATTACCAAAATTTAAAACGGCCATACCTAATTTCCTTTGTCTAAATCTGTTTTTACAGATCGATTTTTTTAGCCGAAATTTTTTTAAATGCATCATCTCGAAAACACGACTTTGCTCGGTCATATCTCCGGTAGTCTAGGTTCTGGTATCTTAGCGTCTCCTGGATGGGTGAGGCTCAAAAAATAAGGAAAACAAGCAAAAATCGTGTTTTGACATGATGCACCGAAAAAAATTTCGGCAAAAAAATTCGATCTGCAAAAACAGATTTTCAGAAAAAAGTTTTAATAAAAAATTATTGCTGTTTGACATCTAGAAATTTCTTAGACCACTGTGTATATAACACCATAGGCGTACCCAGGATTTTCTGACAGGAGCGAGGAAGGGGGGGGCGGTTGGAGGGCTAAATAGGCTAAAAATCCTGACAGGGGGGGGAGTTAAATAGGCTAAAAATCCTGACGGGGGATGCTAAAACGGCAAAATAAGCTGTATAAGGCTAAAAAACTAAAAAAAGTAAATTAAACTAAAAGGGGCTTTAGCCCAGCTAGTCCAGCCATCCTTCCCCCCCACGGGTACGCCTATGCATAACACCCAAAGCTTCTGTATGGGTAACGTTCATAACGTTTTGATAAAACAAAGTCAATAATGATTCAAATGAACAAATTAAAATTTTGCCCAGAAATTTTTTTACCGAGTTCTCCAAAAGTGTGTTTTGACCACTTTTTGAGCTTAGTCCATAGTCCCCCTTAAAATGTTCTCGGAGAGTGGTGGCTGGTCACCCGATTATCAACATGTCATTGTGGAACCGCATTTCACAATATTGTTGTAGCAGCTTTTAGGACCTATTCGAGAAGAGGTACCAATTTTAGAGCTTGGTCTCCCTGTTTTTTACAAAAATTTTAAAAATTTTTGTGAAAATCATTATTTAATTCTAATTAAGAGATTTTTTCGTATTATGCAAACGACGAACCACTGAACTATTCCCGATCAGTCATATATTTTTCCATCTGTACAAAAAATTCTGCCAGTAGTTGCAATTCTACTGCCCGGTGATTTTGGCGGACCACTGCCTCTGTGATATAAGAGGAGAGGAAATTATCGCTTGTTCCGTACAATCTTTTTATGTTGTGCTTCGTAATTGGTACGTAGACGTTGGGTGGTTTTGAAACATTTTTTTTCAAATTCGCGCCTATTTTAGCGTTCTGTTTTTTCGTGTTTTTGCAGTTGGGACACACGTTTGAGTTTGTCCTAAAGTTTAATCCTAAGCAGCCTAAGCCGTAGTGGTACAGTGGCCAGAAAAAACACGAAAAACAGAACGCCAAAATGGGCGCAAATATGAAAAAAATGTCCCAAAAACCACCAAACGTACCTATGCCTTGTAAAACATTTCGAAAAAAAACAACAGGGGAACCAAGCACTAAAATTGGTACCTATTTTCCGATAGGGCCTAAATAGCTGTTGAAATCGAAATTCAAAAATACAACATAAATTGTAAAAAATTATAATTTGTCGTAAATTTGTGCAGTTGGGCTTTTACGCGTTGATAGTTTCATTATACAAAATTTAATTTCACAAAAATTACTTACATCATCAAAGCATTCAACGTCTACTATGTATGGGCATTTGGGTTCTTTAATACTTTTAAATAAGATAAAACGATAACTTCATTTTTTTAGATCTTTATCGTATTTTTCCCATTTCAAAGCAAAAAATCTAGGTCTGTTTTCTGCCATAGGATTGTTTTCATTCAGTTGTACTTTCCAAACTTCACCGCACATGCCTTTCCAAGCAATTCTGTTCCAGGCACGTCTTCAAAATCATCAACTGTGAGATTTTGTTGGGAAGAAGACGAGGCATGCCGAGAAGAGACTTTTATTTGGTCCTTTTCTTGCAAATTGAGCTCGTCTAGGACATACTTAGGAGTTTTTGTATTGCTAGTTTCACCTTCAAAAAAATTAATTAAAAACAGTCTTATGAAGAGTTGTACTCCAAGAAGAGTTAAAAATGGGGAATTCTGATAAGGGATGGAGGATGGCCTGCTCCGGCACAAGAATTGTGAGAAAAAAAATTCGGGACGGGAAACCGGGACGGGACACTGGGGCGGGATAACCAAAAATTTACTCAAGGATGGAATCCGGAAAAGGGAAAATTCCGGGACGAGACAATGATTTTTCCGCTCGGGGCGCAAATAGGAAATTTGACGACAAAAATCAATTTTCACAAAAAATATGCCAAAGATTTTGTTCACTTTAACGTGAAGGACAAAATCTAGATATTGCCCGAGAGTATACACGAGCATATTTTGATTGGACAACCTCGATATTTACTCAAAATTTGGTGGGCATTTCAAACGATAATTAAAAATAGACTAAAATTCACTAGGATTTTCCAATTTTTAAGACGGGACAGATTTTCGAGAGTCGGGACTGGACAATAAAACCCTAAAGAAGAAAATGACACCTGGGCGGTATGGACTTAAATATCTTGCAGGACGGAATCCAGAACGGCAAATACCCTAGAAAGATTTCAGAACGGGACGGGTCGTCCCATCCCGACCGTCTTCCATTCTCAATTTTAGTCCTTATTTGTCCTTTCATATTGGAATTTTTGCCGCTACTGTAATATTCACCACCCTCCCCAATCATTATGTTTGGGCTTTGGCTTCAGCTTAGGTTCGTAGGCATAGGCTTAAGTTTAGGCTCAGGGCTAGCCATTAATAACAAGGGCTTTTGCACATTTTTTTGTGCAATTGGTACCCTGTAAAAGTTATTTGAGGAGGGGGTGATTGTATATTACAGTAGCTTTAGGAGGGGGGGGGGGGCGGTATATGACAGTAGGGTCGAATTTTCTTAGTCTTTATAAATCTTCCTCAAGCCCTTCATTTATTAATAGAACGCCATAGTGTGATACGTCCTGGTTCAGCTTTATCACACTTCTTGGTATATTTACGAAGATAATATTTAACGATACGTCCTGGTGCGAAAATTTTACGCTGAAAAACGATGGTTAAAAAATTAAAAAGGTCACTATTTGGGGGTTAACTGTGCTATTGAACCAGCCAAGTCACGGCTTCTCCATGCAACAACATCTTAGCACTAAGTTGTAGCGCACTTCAAGAGCTGCAGAACTCATGAATGACTTAAAAAATCAATGTTGAGATAGGCCTTTTGGAAAAAATAAATTTATTAAAAAAATGACCAAAATTCAAAAAATTATAAAAACTTGGATTTCGGTCATTTTTCAGGAAATTTTCACCTAAAAGCCATAACTCAGCGGTTAGCTTTTTAAAAACTATTTTGGTAAAGAGGTCTTGTAGTTTCTGCACTAAAAAAGGAATTTTTATAGTCCAGATGTGGATGAAGTTGAGGAATCGGATGTCGAGGATGAGGATTGAATATGTTATGATTAGTTGTTTTTATTGTTCGGAGTTCAATAATAAAGATGGGGCATTATATTGGATTTGATCACTTAGAGTGACAAAAAGCGCTAGAGTGCAAATTGGTGCGCGACAAATTTGGCTCAGGGTGCAAAATGTAGCACGAATATCTGGTTAAGAGTGCAAATTGTCCGGTTAAAACCCAACCCCCCCCCTGCGACCCCTTCGAGGGCGCAGGGGACTTGGTTGCTTGGGGTTTAGATGTGCACACACACATACCTGAGATACAAATCACTCAGAAGTGACTCTGGATACATGAAAAAGCATGAATACCATAGTTTATTTATGCGGTAAGCCCAGAAAGTAAAAATCTGTTTAAAATCTATCATTTTTACCTTCATTTGACTTGAAAAAGGCCAAAAATTGGTGAAAAATACCCTAAAAAGACCATCTTTGCCTGAGGCTTGTGAGGCAATTTTTTTGACAAACTTTTTAATTTTTTTGTTCAGAAGTATTTAGAAATGCTTTTCGTATCTTGTTGTGCAGGAAAAATGAGTTCGGGAGGTGATTTTGGGTCACTTTTCAAAGGACATTTTGACTACTTTTGGAGTAAAAGGGTCATTTTATCCAGTGCTTGTTGCCATTTGAAGCGAAAAAAAAAAAGAATTTTGACTAATTTTCAAAAATAAAAAAAAAGATTTGGGGTGCCAAAAAAGGACAAATTTTTTTAAAAAGACGATTCGGAGCCCCGGTCTTAAATACGTTTGAGTCTGTCCTAACATACCCTAGCCTACCTTGTCTAAGCCCTAAACAGTCTTTAAAACAACAGGGGGCACCAAGGCAAGAACACCCCCCCCCATTGCCACATAAGACCGTAATTCTATTTACAAACCTTTTTTAGATGCCTTTTTCAAATTGTCAAGATCCTTTTAAAGACGTTTCTTTGTTTGCAATTTTTCTTGGTGATCATTTTCGTTAAACCATGCATGACTTGATAGATCTTCTAGACTACCATCACTGAATCCACACTGATCCCGTAATTCTTTTTTAAATATGCAATTTATTAGAATTACGGGCGTTTTTGGATATATTGGGAGGAAAATCTAACTAAAATAAAAAATCATGAGAAAAATAAATGAAACTTTCCTATTTTAAAAGAAAAATGGTACATCTTTAGTCCCGCCCATACTTGAATTTTTGAAAAGTGACCCACAATCATGATCGTATCTTGTTGTGCAGAAAAAATGAGTTCTGGGAGTAATTTTGGGTCACTTTCAAAAAATCCGAGTATGGTGTGGGTGGGGGTAACTAAAGAAGTGGCAGAAAAATTTACAATCACCGCTTTCTTCTTGGCGGTCAGTCTTTCGCCGTCGGCCCGTCGCAAAAAATTGGCACTTTTTATGCGCCGACGGCGAAATTTCGAAAATGTCGGAGCCGGCAGCGCTAATTTTTAAAAATCCTTGGCGGGGGCGGTGGCCCTTTTTTATTTTTTTTTTCATGGAACGCTTAAGTATGGTTGTTGTTGCTGTATTGGAAAAAATAAATGTGCGGTATTAATAAACCGACGCGATTGCGTTGACTTACTTCATTAATTATTGTATTGTTTTCCACTTGAAATGGCTCTTTACCAACCAACATTCTGTACATCAACACTCCAAAAGCCCACCAGTCAACTTCATAAGAGTACATCTAAAAAAGGGTTTTTCGCAAGTATCAAAACTTTTGCAAAAAAACTTTTTTGTTCAACATCTCCGGACTCATGTAATCTTTTCTTCCTAGTTTTTGCTTTGATTCTTTTTGCGTCGTTGAAAATCCAAACTCAGTTAGCTAAATCAGAGAAAGTATACATGATGAGGCAAATTGGTGTAGCTTATTGTTTCGGCCATTAAATTTTTTATTTTTCAATTATTAAGCAGATTTTTTTGCCCTAGTGTTTACCGTATGTTCTCTATTAATCCCCGTATCAATTCACTGCCTGAAACAATTTGGCTAAAGAATAACGACCTAAAATTGCCTCAGGAGTTCGAAAAGACATTATTTTTGAGTTCTAGTCAGTAAAAAATTAAGTTTGGGACCACCCGAAGTATTTATTTTGACCGTTTTTTGAAGCGATATAGGGTTGTATTGGGTTGGAAATAGACCAAAAAAGGCAATTTGAACAAAAAGGAAGATGTTGAAAATAGTTTCGTTGACTGGGGCCTACCGATTAAAGAAACTCTAGTATGCATGCTTTTTCATGCATCCAGAGTTACTTTCGAGTGATTTGTGTCTAAATTATGTGGGTGTGCGCATCACAACTCCAAGCCCCCAAGCCCCCTGCGCCCCCGAATTGGGCGCAGGGGTTTGGTAGGTCAGAGATGCGCACACTCACTTACCCTAGACGTGATTCGAGCAAAACTAGTGATCAAAAATGCATTTAGAGACTCTTTTTGCCCAGCTCCAGTGACCAAAACATGATAAAATAGGTGAAAAGTCAAAATTTTAAAGTGTCCAAACCTCAATTTTTTTATCAACCAGAACTCAAAAAATAGTGTCTCTTTGAACTCCTGAGGTGATTTTAGGTTGATATAGGGTGTTTGGAAACGCTTGAAAAAAAAATTCATTTAGGTTGGGGGTATATTCCAGTAGGGTCAAACCTTTTATCTTGTTCCTTCTGAATTCAAAGGTGTAGTCAAACAAAAAATTAATATATATCTAAGCGATATAGTATGCTTAAATTTATTTTTTATCTATTTAGTGTAACGCAAAATTATTTTGTGTTGCTAAACATACTTTGATTTGACCATTAAGATGCTCTGTCGTGTTTTTAAATTGTATTCTTTCTCCAAAATTACGTTCTCAGGCCTCAACTCTCTATACATTATTCCATTTGTGTGCAAGTGGACCAAAGCTTCAGCTATTTGTCTCAACAAGTATCGAGCCAGCTGTTCCGTAACTGTGCTCCTCCGATTTAAAAAAGTCAGATAATCGCTCACCATCAACATACTCCATGATTATACGATAAAATTTGCCTTTGATTATTCAATGTTATTTTGCACTTCCTAAATAAATAGTTAAAAATCAGTGAAATTTCTAATAATTAATTACCCTCAAATTTAAAAAAATGATAATAACAAAAATAATTTGACTGGAAAACTTACAAAGATCCAAACTAGACAAAGTAATAACTTGTCAATAGCTTGAACAAATTTTAGGATAAATGTTGAAAATTTCCGCTTATAGCTGAAAAGTGAAAAAGCTGAAAAATTTCGCGCACTCACTCACCTTAGACATGATTCCGAGCAAGACTCTTGATCAAAAATGCATTCAGAGGCTCTTTTTCGTGGCGCGCCAAGAAAAAAGTGGTCTACCTTGGTCTCCCAAGGCAAAAAGTCGAATTTTGGTCGAAATGGGTTGGCCAGACTTGCGGACAATATTTTGCGGATGCGTGTTTCCGGACGTGATTTTTGCGGACGGAGCTTTGCAGACGAGTTTTGCGCCTCAACACTTGCGGATCAAATTTTGCGGACGCAAAATTGCGGTCGAAGATTTGCGGACGAAGATTTGCGGACGAGAATTTGCGGACGAGAATTTGCTAACTTCATATAAGCATCGCCTAAGTCACAAGTTCGACTAACTTCGTTTTTAATGCTGTCATCCTTCACTCCGGCTTGAGATACCTCTTTTTCCGCTCTTTTCTGCCAAACTTCGGTTTATCCGCAAAAGTTGGTCCGCAAATGTGCGTCCGCAAAATTTGGTCCGCAAAGTCTCGTCCGCAAATCTTTGTCGCAAATTTTCTTCCGCAAATATTGCGTCCGCAGAATTTGGTCCGCAAGAGTGCGTCCGCAAAATATTGTCCGCAAGTCTTGCCAACCCGTCGAAATTGCTTTTTTCAAATAATGTTCGCTTCCTGAAAACATGTTTCCTACACGTTTAGGTGCTAAAACGTTGAAAAAACATGATTTAGGGCCATTTGGGCCTGATTCCAGGCTGAGACTTGCTAAATTTACGAAAATCGATCGTTTTGGGGTTTTTCTTTGACTGGTTTGGTTGATATTTTCTGACTTTTTTCGGGGTGGAGTAAACTGGGCCATTTCAAACTGGCCAAAACTGGGCCTATTTTTAGGCCTAAAAATGAGCCCAGTTTTGGCCCAGTTTGAGTGGGCCAGTTTGAATGGCCCAGTTTACTCCTCCCCCTTTTTCTGCAAGTCACACTTCTCATTTTAGGCTTTATTGAGCTATAAGGTCATGCCTACTTACAGCTAAAATGTAAAAAAACATTCAACGATGTCCAATTCGATGCCATCTTACCCAGGGTTATTCCGGAACTATCGGTATTATTTGGGAATTGACGTATTTTTGAAATTTTGATTTGCATAGTTATTTATAGCCATGTACTCAAATGTAGCTCTGCTTCCTTATTTTCAGATATATTTGTAAATTACCATGTAAATTGAAAGTTGCGAAAAGCTGCCTTGCAAGACAGACCAAATATCTTTCACAGCTGAAAATTGCGTCCTCTTTACTTTCACGAGCTGTACCGATTCCAATTTTTTTTATTTGGGTTGAGAACCAAAAATCATGCATTCGAATTCAAATTTTCTGATTTTGGGTTCTGAGTAATAGACGCTGTACGAACTTTCGTAACAAGACAATTTCGTAAGAGCGAACTTTCGTAAGAAACATTTTCGTAAGAAACAGTTTTGTAACAGCGAAAATTCGTAAGAAAATTTTTCGTAACAGCGAATTTTCGTAAGAACTTTTTCGTAACAGCGAATTTTCGTGACGAATTTCTTTCGTAAGAGGAAATATCGGATTTTTTCACTCTTATTCAATTTTCTAATTCAGGATTTCATCTGATTCATTTGTTTTGGCCTTTCTGTCACTGTTGACACTTCGAACAGTTAATTATATGACTATTAACTGTATGAGCACAAAAGTTGGTAAGCCTAGGTCATATGACTGAAAATTTCGATAATTAGCTGACCCCCGATTTTTCATCAATTAGGAGACCAGCAGAAATACCCAAAAGCATGGTGAAAAACTCCGAGCTAGAATTCATATATTATACAGTTGCGGAAAAAGTTACCGCCCGATCAGAATTTCCACATTTTTTTGAGAAAAACTGTTTGAATTTAATTTTTCAAACGGAAAGGGAAAACGAAATAGACAGTCTTGTAGATAATTTCACGCTCTACCAAAACTGGTATTTTTGTTCAAAAGATTTCATATAAAATTTATGCAAAAAAATCGCAAAGTTTGAAACAATGCAAAAATAAGGTCACGAAAAAAGTTACGCCCGATAACATTTTGATCTTTTTACATGCTTGTCTTCAATGGTAAGATTACAGCATACATTTTTTAAGAGCCCTGAATTTTAGCTGCAATTTAGAAGGTCAAGCTTTGCTTTAAATTGTTCTGAGAAAACTTATGACCATCAACATAAAAGTGTCGACTTTTAGTCAAATCAAAGTAAATGTAAGGAAATGGTTGTTCGGTCACGTAAATACAAGCCTTTCTTGAAAATTTTAATATCAAAAGCTAGCATTTAATGCATTTTCTAAAAGCTCTTTTATTATCTACAAAATGGCATGTCGACTGCTCTTTTTAGAATTAGACAGGGCTATGAAACGGATGGCTGAAGTTGAAGAGATTATAAAATCCTCTTTTTACTTCATTTTGGTACATTTTGTTTTTTCCAACTTCAGCCATCCGTTTCATAGCCCTGCGTCTAATTCTAAAAGAGCAGTCGACATGCCATTTTGTAGATAAATAAAAGAGCTTTTAGAAAATGCATTAAATGCTAGCTTTTGATATTAAAATTTTAAAAAATAAGCTAAAAAAGTGTCGGACCTGGGCGGGAACGAAACTTTTGGGGGTGCGGTTTTATCGAAAGTCGACTGTAACAATTTTGGTCAATTTTTTGTCAATATAAATATTATTTATCGAAAATTAAAATTTAACAAAAAATGGTCAAATTTTGTTATTTCGCTTTGGAGGACCAAGGCAAATGACGGGGGCACACATATTTAAAACGACAAAACAAAAATAATTTCTTTCGCAAAAAAAACTTTATTATATCTCACTATTTTTGCTCTATTATGCTGTAATGCTTTCAGAAACAGGAGGTTCCAGGTGAAAAACTTGCTTTTGTTAAATTTTGTCGTTAAAATCCATTAGTAATTTAGATCCTCTGCTATTTAACATTCTTGTGTGTTCTGGAGGAGTAAATGATAGGATGCGTGAAAAGTATATAGGTATAACATATGAAAAAAAAATATTACAAAAAATTTTTTCAAAGGGATATGAAATTATATCGTAACGAAGAATTGTTGCAAAAGAACCCTTTTTAGATTAAATTGAACTTGAAACCTCCTCCCCCCATTTCCTGCACCTGAGACCCGCCGATGGATTAGGCGCATCTATACTAGAATTGTTGAATCTCTTGAAGACGTCATGAAAATTAAAAGGCCATGGAAAATGAGTCAATCTTTTTTCCGAGTCGTGTGTTTTCATAGCAACTAAATGTTTAGGTGATTTTGATATTTCAGCTTTTGAATCTGCACAAGTGTGACTGATATGTGTTTTTACGAGACCACTCCTAATTTTCAATTAATAAAATCTCAAATTTTCACATAAAGGTAAAGGGCCTGGAGCGTTTAAATAGCTTCAAAATGAGTACAAACTTTGCCAATAAAACATTTCCAGAGACAAGTTACAACTGGCGCAACGGGACCCCTCATAAGATATTCTTTTGGACATAGGAGTAATTACCCGCCTCATTTTTCTTTGCTTCGTTATTGCATCATCCGTTTTGACCGAAAAATTTTAATTTAAAATTAGGCAAAACTTCTTCGAAAATTTTGAGTTGCGGCCTGATTACAGAGTCATGTTTCTTGCCAAATGTCACTTCATATCTTTTTTGGATTTTATGCATAGAATTATACTCAAGAAATATTTAAAAATTGCAAATAGAAATTTCAGGGTTCCAAAGGCAGCCACTATTGAAAAAAGCTACACAAGAGTTGTTTTCACAAAAGGAAGCAAATGGGGAAAACAGAATTTTAACGGAAAAGTGAGCAGTTTCCTATCCAGCTCGAACTAAAGAAATGCAAGCAGAATTGAAAAAGCAAAATTTCCAAAGTGTGGTGGACCAATTGTCAGATCAAATTAAAAAAATATATTCCAAGATTGACGAGCAAATCTTAGAAACAAGAGGACAGCTGAAGTTTGGAATGTTTGAGAATGTGGACAATCTTCCCAGTTTTTATATTTTGGGCGAAACTCCAGCCGCATTAGGTGAATTTTGTAAAAAGCTCAAAATTACTCCGGAAACTTGAAAAAAAATCAAAAATTATTTAGGTAACCTCGTGGAGGATATTGACGCTGCCATAAAGAAAGACAAGTCACTGAAAAATAACTACACGAAATTAAAAAAAACAGGTGGAGAGAAAGTATTTGACAGCTGTGTTTCTACAGTCTGCTTCCACACAAACCAACTTGATCACCAAGAGAATGAGAAGACGAACACAAAATCAGCTTCGATTACGAAGATCCACTAAACTCTTCAATTTCAAAATTGCCAATTTTGTGGTAGACGAACCAGCTAAAAGGTTTTTCTTTAGTTTATAGAGAATATACTATATACTAGGTTAGGTGGTGCCTTACAGGCACTTGCTCACAAAAGCAGTATGTCAATTGTCATGACACACACAAAACCGAAACCTCTGAAGAGGTATCCTCCAGGTGAATCGGCTACCACCCTGTTACTTTTCGCAGCCCCCCCTTCCCCCCCCTAGCACCCACAGCCACCCTCCAGTTCCTGACTACCCTCTCCCCTGTCACCTTTACCCTTTCCTGGCACCAATACCCTTCCCGTAGCACCCTTACACACTTCTCTGGCACCCTTAGCATATTAAAAAAATATTCTAGATCAGGATTAGGACCTTCAAACCTTCAAATAACCTACCTTAATCCGCCAAGTCAATTCAAATTCACACCGAAATGCCTTAGTCCCCCTGTGGTTCTGGCCAATTGCAATTGAGAGTTTTCTACATCTTTTCACGCAAATAGAAAAAGCGCTCGTTACGCTATTCGTCTCAACAAAAGCTATCGATTGAAAAAAAAAAGTTTCAAAAATGATAGTCCTGGGGCTGAGATATGAAAATAGAGTACTGACAGACAGCAAATACAATATAAAGTTTTTTTGATGGTATTCTTTTTGAAGACTAATAAGTTTAGGTATGTTGTAAGAGGCAAGTCAGCATAGTTTTAGCAGTAGGTGATGCTCTCGCCAATAATCATTTTTCAATGGTGCCGGCTTTTCTACAGCAAGAATAGCGGTAGGACGGGCTGTGGCTGCATTCAGCGACGCCAAAAAGTCTGCTGAAACTTGGAAGATGAGCTTAACAAACAACTGAAAATTGTGCAAATATCGTGGTAGACACGTCTTCAGAGTATTTGGAACGTCGTGAAATGAACAAGCAGAAAGAGCTAGCTGTGAAAAGAATGTGGAACTTGGTTAACAACTTAACCCAACAAAGCTCAAATTCACAGAGTACAAAGTATAATGATCAAATTAAGGTTTGATTTTTTGATAACCTTAAAAACAGACGTCAAAGATAAGACCCTCTGTTTGATCTGTAACAAAATTACTATAACAACAGGCCTGTTCACTGGCCCCTCTTTCACGGCCCAGATATTTTTTGGGCCCAGCCCGGCCCAGAGCCTAATTTTATTTCGGGCCGCCCCGTCTATTCAGTCTAGTCAAATTTAAGCGCATTTCCAAACGTTTTCGAAAAATCAAGCAAGAAAAAAGTGTGGGCAACTATATTATTAAACATCGATCGAACCCAATATTTCTCTTTATCGAGAAATTTCTAACACAAACAGAGAAAATTTAATTTCGCAGATAAACTTTGTCAACTCTTTTTCACCAATTGACGAATGGCTATAAATGATTTCACTCGTCAAATTACTGATTTATCCAGTGATGTCGTAAATTTTTTATTTCTGGTTACTCATCTTTATTTATTTGTTTTCAATTTTACTGGAATAAAGCCCTGGATCTCAGCTTCCTAACATGTCATTAATTAATTTAATGAGATTTAAAAAAGGCAGAAAAAGGTCATTGTATGAACTAGAGTAGTAGAAATTCCCGGAAATATAGAAAACCGGGAATATTCCCGGGAATATTCCCGGAATATTCGCGGGAACATGGGAATATTCCCGGGAATATTCCCGATATAGGGGAAAATACCGGGAAAACCGGGAATATTCCAATGTTCCCGGGAATGTTCCCATTGTACAACCCTAGTAGAAACATAATTTTTTAATTTGCTTTATACAATGACATTTTTTGCAACTTCTGAAAAATTTATCAAGCCATTTGATAGCTAGTTAGAAAGTTAAGATACAGGGCTACAATTCGGTAGAAGATTTGAAAAAAAACAGAAAAAAATTAAAAAAGGCTGTATCTGATAAGGTATATGTAAGATTCAGGATTTCCAGGCCGGCCCGGCGACTTTTGAGCCCACCCGAGAGCAATTTTGAAAGTTGGCCGGCCCGGGTCTTGAAAATCACGGCCCAGGCCGGCCAGCCCGTGCGTAGATCTGTTTAACAATAATTATTTTTAGTTTGAGCAGATAAAAGCCTCACCAAAAAAAAAGAAAAGCTTGCAAAAGCAACTGTACTTCTCAATTATTGTCAACAATCAGCACCAATAAAAGCAGTGGTAACAAAAGATGGTAAAATAGCTGTGGGTGGTGTCAGTTTCAGCAGCCCGTTTGTTGCAGCAGCATCGCAGTTAAAGTGAAAAACTTGCAGGAGAGTTGAAAAAGCTTCAAAAGAATTCAAAAGATATAAAAAACAATTGTTCTTTAGCTCTAGATCACTTGTATTACCCTTTTTTGACATATTGCAGCCCACACAATTCAAAAAAAAATTAATTCCAAAAATAAATTTCATTTCAAACATCATCTGGTTTTGTATTTACAATGGGCAAAAGTTTTTTTGTCGCAGATTCACTATCCTTGGTCACAGATTTCCTCATTTTTGTCACAGATTTAGCCAAAACCACAGTGAGTCTAAAATTGGTCCAAAAATTTATTTCTCATAACAGCCTGAATTTTTTCTATGACGTTTCTACCATGTTTTGAGCATTTTGCTGAAAATTATTTTTTCCGCAAAAAGTTTTGCCTTGGGGGACCAAGTAGCCCAAATTTTTTTGGTAACCTGAAATGTGGCCTTAGTCCCCAAGGCAAAAATATTGCCGAAAAAAACAATTTTTGACGCTACTATGATAAAATTGACGCCTGTACTATTCCCTTCCCCTCCCAATACGGCCCTTGATCCCTCTTAAAATTACTCTTCTGGTTTTTTTATGGCAAAAGTATTACTTAAAAATGGGTACGCGAAGTTTCGTCGTAAGCCGTTTCGTCGTAAGGGACATTTCGTCGCAAAAAATATTAGCATTAGGAACAACGTGATGCTTATGCGTGAATAATTTTACGGGGTTTTAGTCATTTGAGCTGCACATATAAACTATTAAGACCATTTTTTATCAAGATTCTTATCATAATTTTTAGGCTTAAGTTCAGAATCCCCCCCCCCACGGGACTGATCAGGTGGAGGAGATAACTTCCTATTCGTGTTTCTCGACCCGATTTCAGGAGAAAGCCGGCTGTTTTTTTTATTCTGAGAAAAAAAAATTCGATCCACAGGGGGGTATCATGGTTTTTTAGTCAAATTTGAAAATTTTAAATTGATGCCTTTTGAATTTCAAAGGGATAAGGGTTGTATAGGAGGGGAAGGAAATAAAAAGGGGCCTAATCACACAGGGCCCACTAACAGAAGATGTTGAACATAGTTTTGTTAGCTGAGGCCTACCGCATAAAGAAACTCTGGTATGCATATTGTTTTATGCATCCAGAGTTACTCCGAGTGATTGGTGTCTAAGGTATGTGGGTGTGCGCATCTCAACCCCAAGCAACAAAGCCCTCTGCGCCCCGAATAGGGCGCAGGGGCTTGGTTGGTTAGAGATGCGCGCACACACTTACCTTAGACATGATTCCGAGAAGCACTCTTGACCATAGAATGCATATAGAGT
This sequence comes from Ditylenchus dipsaci, assembly GCA_004194705.1. NCBI lineage: Eukaryota > Metazoa > Nematoda > Chromadorea > Rhabditida > Anguinidae > Ditylenchus > Ditylenchus dipsaci. Next base: position 121,217 of record SADC01000316.1, on the reverse strand, counting down.
CTCTTTTTGCCACGGCCCAGTAGAAAAACATGGTGAGGCAGGCGAAGAATACAAGCATTTTGAATTTTTAACGTTCTGCAATAAAAGTGGCCCCCTTTTATTCCTTCCCCTCCCAATACAGCTCTTCATCCCTTTGAAATTCAAAAGGCGCCAATTTAAATTTTCATTTTGACTAAAAACCATTGCCTTGGTTCTTCTTGTTGTTTTTATTTTGATTTTTTAAGCCAAAACTTAGGCAAGTTTAGGCCAGCGTATTTCAATGGAATTGAACATAAGTAAAGATATGATTGAGCACGTCCTAACATACGCCGGCCTAGCCTTGCCTGAGCCTAAAGACTAAAAAGTCCTAAAATACAACAGGGGGGAACAGGCCAAACCCCCCTTACATTGTGGAAAAGAGCCAAACTAGTTATTAACTACGACACCTCGATATTGGCTGCCCGGACTTGCTCCTGGAGAAAATACAACGAGCAGTCGTTATTGCACTGTCTGGCTCGTCCGAGCTCACCTGAGCGGACCATCAGTTTTGCAATCTTGATCACATTGATCAGCAACTTCACGAAGTGTGGCATGTCTGTCACTCCGAGTCGACCCTAAGGGTCTCGCATCCTATACGGATAAATGGAGATATAAGCCGTCCTCGACGCATGGTGCAACCCCTTCGGGGGCGCAGGCGGCTTGATCAAGTAAAGTCTAGCCTTAAAGGGCCACATCATCAAACGTTAGTCAGAAAAAAGACCAAATTTAACTTGGCCCATTTGATTTTGTCCTAATTTAAATGGCCCAATTTGAAATGGCCCAATCTTTGGCGTGCCGTATCCTGAACATGATTTGATAATGACAAACCTAGATTTGAACAGTTTTATGTCTCTTAGGGTATCCAGGCGGTGCTGAGATAGTACTATCAATGTAATGTTACTCAAGTTGTTGTACATAGGTGAAGGTACTCAGATAGAAGTGCGAAGGTAATGGCAACTTTAAACAACTTTAAACCACCTCTAACTAACTCAATCTACTTTTAACAAACCCGAACCACTAAAACATTAAAACAGCTCTAGATACCACAAACTGCCCTAAACAACCTCAATCCAGCCTAAGTACTTGAAAATATTATAATATTATAACATTCGAAGTATTTACATATCATAAATGTTAAAACAGCGGATTTAGGGTGCGTGCACGGTTACTGCTCATTTGGGCACCCTTCTTCGGGCAGACCAAACTTGGGCAAGTCTTATTTGGGCACCATTTCAAATAGTTTATTTGAAAATTAAAAGCTGCAGGTTCTCAAATATTTTTCGAAAAATAGTTTTTAAAGGAACAGTAGGCCTTAAAGTGGATAAGAAACCACCAGGTATAACTATGAAAAAGCACTACTTCTAGAATTGAAATATTTTGGATTTAAGCAGAAGTAATGAAAAACCATGGTACCCTGTCCAAAATCGTGCCATTTTAATGGCGGTATCATGAAAAACATCGATTTTACCAACGAAATTTGTCCACCTATAAAAATTGTTAGATATACGGTAAGCACCTTGTTGGTACCCGTACAAACTAGGTAACGCTTGTTCACTTTGTTCGAGTAAGAGTTCGAGTTCGGGTTTTTGAGTAAATGAACACCTCTTACCCGAGCTCGAACTCTAACTCCAACAACAACCTTAAGTACAACTACTAGGACACATTAACAAGAGTTTTCTTGGTGCTTCAACTACAAGGGGTGAAATATAAATTTAAGCAGAAATTATTTCTGTGTTTGAAAGGCTAACTGTTGAGAATAAACAGTGTTTATAATAAACGCTGGAAAAAGCGTCAAAAACATAGATGACAGGCAGAAAAGCGGCAAACCAAGTAAATTAGCGGCGAAGAAATTCAAAAAGTTGCGGCAGAAAAAAGCGAATCTACGGCAGAAAAAAGTAAATTACGGCAAAAAAAGTAAATTGGCGGCAAAAAAAAGTATTTCTGCGGCAAAAAAAGTCTTTTTACGGCAAAAATAAGTATTATTTCAGGGGGGTTATTTGAGGGGTCATGTCTAAAAAAGTGGCCTCCATGGTGTTGCAGGTTCGATCCCACGTGGTGGCATACTATTTTTTGGGCTTGTTTGACCAGTTCCAGGAATAATTTGGGTCGCTGGTTATGAATCTGGAGTCGATAAAGTATAATTACCCTAGAAGTGGTCAATCAAGCCAAAAAAATAGCATGCCGCCATGTGGGATTGAACCTGCAACATCATTTTGGGCCAAAAAACGCAAACGCTTACGCATTGCGCCATGGAAGCCACCTTTTCGTAACGATATGGCTTTCCCCCTTTAATCCGAATTTTCAGTCAATTTTGCAAACTTCTGCCAAATATCTGCCTTTTTTTTATTAAATAAAGAACCTTAGTACATAGGCGGAGGGGGGGGGGGCGTTTTTCCACTGATTTTTTCACCAAAAATTTTAAGTTCTTGATAGTGATCGAGTTGATTATGGTGATTGAATTGGCCATGATCAACATGATCACCTTAATCAACAATGCTTCTATGGTTACTAATAGACGGTTAACAGAATTATTATGATTATCATAATAAACATGTGAAAATATAAACAAATTTTGGAGAAAAATAGGTGGTACCACCAATGACCACCTTCCACCATCCCCAAAGTATATAAGGTCCCCTGTTTACCCTTGTAATAAATAAACTCGTATGTGCACGAAAATAAATGCAAAAGAAATATGCTGTTAAAAAATAATTTATTGAAAAAACAAAAGGGCGGACCAAGCCAAAATGGGAAGGGATTCTGCACTAGCTACTTTTTATGGTTGTTAGGTTATATGCCACTAGCGCCCTATTTTTAAGCACCCAGTAATAAGTTAACTAACCTGTTCAATCAGTTGACACATTTCAATAACTACTTTTCATTTAAAACATGTTCTCCGACAATGGATACTTTTTAGGACGTCTGAAGTTTGTGTAAGCATGCAAGTATTCCACAATACTGCTGTATTCACAAAACAATTCGTGTATTAAAAGAAAAAATATAAAAAAAAAATATTAAAAGATTTCACATCTAACATTAGAGAATTGGCAAGGGAAATATGTGTGTTTTCGGGTTTTGATCCTACTGCCGTTACCCAGAGTGACTTCAAGTTGTTAGATTTATTGGCAAGACCACTAAATATTTGGTCTAAAATTGTGGTGGAAAGAATCCTAGATCGAATTTATCAAAAGAAACCATCAGTTTTTGATCTTCCCACAAATGCTTTATTTGTTCTAGCTCATACAGCGAATGCTGTATCGATTGGATTAAAGTAGGTTGTGAGAAAAAAGGCAAGTATTTGATGATCAAGTCAGTATAAAATGACTTCCCAATTGATTCAAAGTGAAAATTAACTTTTTCAAAGCGCAAATATTTTTGCGATAAATGGCTTAGAAGTAAATTAAATCTTTTTCCTAAAACAGTAATGTTCTTAGATATTGCTACGCCATTCCATCTAATCTCTATAATCAGTCGTTTGCTAATATTTAAAAGAGGAAAATAAGGGAAGTTGAATTGTCTTGATTATCTGAATAATTTAAAAAGTTGGTTTTGAGTAGAGACAAAAGCCTCACTGAATCTCTAGAAAGCTATTTTTTAAATTTTTCGCATCATTTAACCATAGGCGTACCCAGGGGGGAGGGGCAGGTGTGCTAGCCGGTCTATAGCACCCCCCCCCTCTTATCAGGACTTTTCAGCCTTTTTAGTTTTTTCAGCCTTATTCAGCTTTTCTTCCATTTAACCGCCGCCCCCCCCGAGCATCAGAAAATCCTGGGTATGCCCATGCATCCAACCTTAAATTGACAGCGCTTTCTAACAAAAGTGATTTCAGCTATTGATTTTATGTTAAGCACAACTTTTTCAGTAGTGCAAATTTAAAAAGGTGTTTGTTCCACTACGAACGGCTGATACAGAAAATCTGTTTTTGCAGAGCTGTTCAGTAGGAAGTTTTGCTATAGCTCCAGTCAGACTTCTGCAGGACACGAGTTGCGGTACAAACTTTGAAACATTTTGAAACCAACTACAGTCCACTCTCGATATAAGCACACCATCTCAAGTTCGTTCCCGGCTAGGGTCCGACACTTTTTTAACCCGATTTTCGAAGTCGATATAAGCACACCTTTTTTTAAAATTAGGTGTGCTTATATCGAGAGCCGCGGGTCTTTTCGGCAAACTTGTGGCTATCTCGAAAACTGATTGGTGGAATCCGAATCTGTATGATTTTTCTGATCAGACTGACGAATCAGGTTTGGCAAAAGTCTTCAAAAATCGGGTTAAAAAAGTGTCGGACCCTAGGCGGGAACGAACTTGAGGGAGTGTGCTAATATCGAGAGTGGACTGTATTTTAATTTTAACTTAAAGTTATTTTATATTCAAAATGACCGTTATGAGAATAAAAACTCTTAAAGTTCATACGAAATATTTTAGAAATAAGCAAAAGCAAGTAGTGGTACAGAGTATCTCGCTGGTCAAAATTGTCAGAGAGCACGATCACCCGAAAAAAATTAAGATGAGATGCAAAATTACAAAAATGTCTTTTAAACAAAAAAATATATATACTTGTATTTGAATTCCTGAAATTGTTTTTTATTAAAAATCATTTTGAAGTTCCATACTTGTTTATGATTAATTTTGTCAACTAAAATATTCTATATACAAAAAATAAAATCGTTTAATGGGACAAGCAAAATATTGAGTATATTCCCATTTTCAGGCGCTCTTTTTTATTTCACCATCTAAAGGCCAAATTGCCGGTTCCTGCATGAGAAGAAATTGAAAAAAGTCTTGGGGGCAATACAAGAATCTTACATGAATCTTGCGTTCTTCTTCTTGCAAATGACTCGTTACTTGTTGTTGTTTCTTCCTTGCACACTTACAATTTTTTTCAAGATTCTCGCAAGAAATTTTTTGATATACAGTACAGTTTCGATATAATAATCATCCTTAAGACAGACCTTAAGGCAGAGGTGATCACTATATAAAGCTCTATTTTTCCTATATTCCTGTGACACAACAAATCCAAACACTATACAGTCGAACCTGGATAAACCGCCACCCCTGGAGACACCAATTTTGTGGTAGTTTATTGGGGGTGACCTTCTCCTACAAATGTCCTTCACCTGACCAACGGTGGTTTCCACAGTGTGGCGGCAATCGGGGTGGCGGTTTGTGCAGGTTCGACTGCAGCAGGAGTGACACTATGAAAAGGTGATTACTCTATCGAGACCAGTGAATCTCAAAATTTTCGCTCTCGCTCTTGTCACTTTTTATATAAAATTGTTGTTGCGCGAATTATGTTGTGGTTGGTGACACATGGTGACCTGCAGTAGTAATATTAATTACAACAGGCTTTCTAGTCGATGTAGTTAGACTCAGTTGGCAAGCTAATTTTTGTTAAATTCGAAATAGTCACAAAAATTAGCTTACGGACCAGAGCATTCAGTAAATAGTTTAAAAATATTAGTCGAGAAGAAATAATGTTTGCTGCAACCGAGATTGAAACTTATTACTTTTGAATTGTATAGAATTGTGTGCTTAGCAGGCATGTGCATGGGCCAGCCCGGCCCGTTGAAAAACCCTACACGCCGGGCCGGCTGAAAAAGTCACGGGCCAGCGCGGAAAACGCCGTGATAACTGATAATTCCAATTCCTCCTTCTTTAATAGCGATTTTTTCTATTTTCCTATTACGACTTTGATAGCAATTTTGAGCATGCCAAATTTTCGCCTATATAGCCTATCGACAATACCTTGAACACAATGGCATGCTTAGAATTTCCGACTTTATTACTGTGTTTTCATAAAACAGCCTCCTAAGTCAGGAACTCAGAAATTTGACATTTTTGAAAACTTATATTCCGTTTGAAGGTACAGCGATAAGCTTTTGAACAGTGTATAGGGTTGACGTTCTAGATTGCGTTGAGATTGGACAAGACAAAAGACTTCTGATGGACTGTGATCCCTTTGTATTGATCTAAGATTTGCTTTAGATAATACACAGAAAATAAATTTTTCAATACAAAATAATATTTCAAAACTGACGGTCGTTAAGAACCGAAAAATTTTTGCTGAATTAATTTCTTCTAAAATCTATCATGTAAATGTTGTTATGTTGAAATGATGACTCTGAATAAATGTTCCACTTAAAAAAAATTGTACGAATTTTTGACTATGAAAAATTTAATGGCCTAAAGTTATTGACGTAAAATTTCAAAATAAAACAAATTTGGGTCACAAAAAGTAGAAAGTATGAATTTTATCAGAAAGTACCATTTTCCTGCTTGGATGAGGCTCTGAAGGTTTCTTATGAAAAATAACGCATGAGCGACTGATTAAGATGTTTGTACATTTCTTCTTCAACAAAAATCTTTCAATTTTATATTGCCAAACGAAATCATTAGACAATAACCATTAGACAAAAAAATAAAATTCCTGCTAAACAATCCATATATAGTGTTGAGTGGCAACATAGTCTGAGAATTTTTATTGGTAATGTACTCCAAAATATGTAAAAGTGTGTTTTGTCCGTGTGTACTTATTTCTAGCAATCTTTTGCAAAATATTCAGATTATGAATACTACCTATATAGACTATGTCAACTTTGGAGAATGCATAGCCAGTTCTATTTTCCAAATAATTTCAATATCTACCATGGCTTTGTTCTCTATTCCTGTTTTTAGAAAGCATAAAATGCGTGTCTCTAAATTACCTTTGACAGTTGCAGTTTATTTTGTGACCAACGTGTTCAGCTGTGCATTAATGCTGCCTTACCATATCTATTTTATTCTCAATTGGAGTCCAAGTGAATTTGTTTTTATAGTCAAATACACAACTGGTGCTTGAAATTTTCAACACAGTCGAACTTTTATATAAGGACAAACCGGCTAAACGCTGTCTTATATCTAGGTGTCCTTATATGGTGGTTCGATTTTACAAAAAAAAAACTAAGAAAGCAAGAAACCAAGGTCAAAAGACCCAAAAACAGCTGTCCTTATCATAGTGACCGCGTATCTCATAATTTGGACGGCGTCCCGTCCCCGTCCTACACGTTTCTGGCCGGCCGTCCAACCGGCCGTCCGAATTTTTTTTTTTCTAACGGCCGGCCGTCGGCCGGCCGTCCAATATTTTGCCGTCTTGCTGAAATTTTCGCCGGCCGTCCACGGCCGTCTGCTATAAATTTTTTCATGCCGGCCGTCCACCGGCCGGCCAAAATAGTAAAAAACAAATCAAATTTAATTTTTTCACCAAATTTTTTGCTTTTACTGATTTTTTAGTTAAAAATATGTCTTTTTTTTTTGAAAATAATACAGCAATGGCTCTATTCACCTTTACAGGACATCATTTTTAGCTTGGTCCTTCCTGTTCTTTTTATTCAAAAAATGCGTTAGTCCTTGTTTATTATGGTTATTGCAACACTGTGCTTATGGTGATGCTCATAGTGATTATAGTTAACATGACCACCTTTTGAAGAAAAAAGCACAAGGGCTAAAAATACCAAGATAAAAATGATGCTCTGTAAAGGTGAATCGGGCCAGCATTTCAATACACTGATCACAAAAATATATTTTGAATGGTATTTAAAGGGGGGGGACTTTATATACGCATCGCCTTAGGTTACAGATTTGACTACCACTGGCTGAAGACCTTATTCTTATTCTCCTTTTATTTAAAAGTTTAGTGTCAAAATGTGGCCAAGCTTCTGGGCTTTCATTTGAGCTATCATACAGATGAAAAGTTGGTATAAAGTCAGGGCTAAAATATAAAAATCCAATTAGGTGAAATCCTCAATAGGACTATCCCAGTACTTTTCGGTAGTATCCTGGAACTGACATTTTTTCGCAATTTTAATTTACACACTCATTTGCAACCTCACACTCAAAATGTAGCCCGGCTTCTTGCCGTCATTTTCAGCATACGGTTCACGGCGTGTCAAATCGGTCAAAACACCAAATCGACATTTTCTAGTCAAGACAAAAAATTTGAACACGATTAAATTTGTAGTAACTTTCTCATATTTCTCAACTTTGTATTCTTATTTGTAACTCATGCTTATATGTGTCTATATGAGCTATTTTTAAATCAGTGGATTGCCCAGGAATCGCTCTATCGATTGGTGAAAAATTTACCTAATTTTATCAGAAATTCAAAGATTTTGAACAAATAGAAGTTTGAATTGGCGGTTGGCAGAGTCAGCTCAACTTTAAATAGCTCGTTCTCAGTGATTTCTCCCGGAAAAAATAATCTGTCCTACAGTTTTGTAGTATTTTTCACCAGCTTTCTGCTGGTATCTTTGGTTTTTTCATATGAACACTTTATGCGGAGATCGAACAAGTTTAGTAAATTTACACTTTTTAGGTATAATTAATGGACAACGATCAGAAAAAATCTGACGCAGCCAAAGCCTGGCGCGCAAAGGAAGCGGTGATGGTCTTGTTGGATAGCCAAGAGACGGAAGATCATTTTGACACCAAACTTGTAAATAAAACATGAAAAAATGGGGTAAAAAATAGGGTATGCACCCAGGCGGATTTGAACCTATGGCCTAGACAATGCGTATACAAAAGTAGGTCCTCCCTTTAAATAGCGAAAATTGAATTTGAAGCAGACTTTTTAGACGAGAAGTATCCATAGAAAATCCTAAATAACAGTTTTATGAATACATAGTGCATAAAATTGAGCATATTTTTGTCAATGGTATTTAAAAATGAAAAACTATTTTGAATTTTCGTTAAAACATAACGCCAAGCCCGATTTGGTCATTTGACCTGTTTGACACGCCGTGGGTTGTATAAAAAATGTAGATTGAAATCGCAAAAAATCTCAGTTCCTAGTACGCATCATTTTGGCTAATTTCCTTTAATTTTAGTAGTCATTGCCAAAAATAGCAAAATTGAGGCAGTTGATGACATCAAAGCAGTGCTGGAAATGGTTGCAATCGATTGCTCGATGATTTTGGACCTAGAAGTCAAAAAAGTTACTAAAAAAATAAATTAAACACCCCAGAGGGACTAGAACTTTCGACAAAAGGCGATGCGTATATAAAGTCCCCCCCCCTTTAAAAGGATGGATGCTGCAGCATAGTAGTAATTGCCGTTAACACTACCTGATTTAATAATATCTTCAAATATTGTTATGAGACCCTTTATGAAACCTTAAAACCCAAAAGATTCACGGGATGATTTCGGTCTAGTACAAGACGGTCTCGGACGGGCCGTCGCCCGCCGTCCCGTCCGAGTATGCTCTTGCGGCCGTCCACCGTCCTGGACGTTTTTCACCGGCCGTCCGCCGGCCGGCCACAAAGACGGCCGACCGTGCCGGCCGTCCGACCGTCCAGTTTTTCAGCGCCGTCCGGACGGGGACGGGACGGGCCCGGACGGGCGGTCACTATGGTCTTATGCAGTCGGTGTCCTGTTATATAATGTCCTTATACATGGTGTCCATACATACAGGCATAGTTGCACGGGCGCCGGTGCTAGCGCCGGTGTGCGCACCGAAATTTTCCAAAAAATTGGAAAAATTGCCGGCGGTCGGCGCCGATTTTTGAAAACCACGTCGCCAAAAAAATTGTGCGTGCAACTATACATAAAGGTTTGACTGTATGAGGACATAAGGGTTGGCTACAGAATGAATTTTTTCGATATTTTATTATAAAATGTAAGAATAGGAAGTTGTCGGTTTACTGTATTTCATCTAATTCCTTCCTCTAATAAAACCAAATGCAAACAAATGAAAATCCGTGCAATTTGTCGGACCAGAAGCATAAATCACACAGAGTAAAAAAGAGCCAGAATCTTGGCCAATCAAACTTGAGGGGTTGCCGGTTTAACAAGGGTGAAGTATGTTAAAAATTTGCTTAAAACCATAAAAAACACATGATCCGAAAGAAAAACACTGAAAAATTAATTTTTTTGTAAAAAAATTCAGCTTCGAAGTACAATATTTATGTGTTGTATTGGACAGTATGCACACCACTAATTACGTGGCCTTGCCTATAATTCCAGTATTTTTCCTCACTCTGGACAGATGCTGTGCAATTAAATGGCCTGTTCCATTCAACAGATGGGCTCACAAATGGTTATGTTGGGAAGCATTTTGACCGCCTTGAGCACATTTGTTCTAGGCACTTTGTATATGTTAATGCAATTGCCGCTTAAGGTAGACAAAAGTAAGTACAGTCGAACCTCGATATGAGGTCAGCCTCTATATATTAAAATTATGTTTGGCCGGTAGAGAAAATAGAGTTAAGTTATCCTTGATATAAGATCACTTCTATACAAGGTCACCCTCGTTATAAGGTCACCTTTTGGTCACTCCTAACAATAAAATGACCTCGATAAGGTCACATACTAATTTTAGCTGTTTTTTTTGCTCCAAAGCCCTTCTTCCACATAAAAAAGGTACTTATGCACATTATAGGCCCCCAAAATATTGCCGTTCTATTAGTGTTTTTTTTCAAAGCCTTATTATAAATTCCGTATAAAAATAACTTTGTGTCTGAATATCTCTGGAGAAAGAAATTCAAAGGACCAGATGCTCTATTTTTCATTTGGAAACATGTCTCTGAAGTGTTTGTATGTGTAAATGTGAGATCACTGTTCGTTCTGTAAATGACTCCGAGTGGAATTATGATGTGTTCGAGGAATAAACGAATTTTATACGGAATTTATAATAAGGTTTTGAAAAAGAAAACACTATAGAACGGCAAATATTTTGGGGCCTATAATGTGCATAAGTACCTAAAAAAGAGGGGGATGATCGGAAATTCCCGTAAAAAGAGCTTTGGTCACCCTGACTATCCAGAAAAAAGGGACCCTGACTGTGACCTGGGGGAACTTCGATGAGAAATTTTTTTCTGCCCAGTGTGCCTTTCTGCCCATACCCGCGTGGTGGACATTCATGGTACGCTGACTGTTTTTTTTCTATGTTTCAAATAAATCTTCTTGATTCAGTCGTCTTCTTTTCTTCGCTGCGTCTCAGTTGGAGTGGTTGAAGAATCAAGGTGCTATACCCGCGTGGTGGTCATACATGGTACGTTGACTGTTTTTTTCTTCTGTGTTCAAATAAATCTTCTGATTCAGTCTTCTTTTCTTCGCTGCGTCTCAGTTGGAGTGGTTGAAGAATCAAGGTGCTATACCGCGTGGTGGTCATACATGGTACGTTGACTGTTTTTTTCTTCTGTGTTTCAAAATAAATCTTCTTGATTCAGTCGTCTTCTTTTCTTCGCTGCGTCTCAGTTGGAGTGGTTGAAGAATCAAGGTGCTATACCCGAGTGGTGGTCATTCATGGTACGGTGACTGTTTTTGTCCTTTATCTTTTTCAACAAATTTCTTTGATTCAGTTACTGTTTTTTGAATGATTGATTTTCAGTAGTTCGCGCTTGCATCAAGTATCAACAAATTCGCTCAAATGTTAACAACGGATGACCCGCGTGGTTTTTTTAATTCAAATTTTTTAAATTCAGTCGTCCTATCTTCTTCATGGTATCTCGAGAGAAGTGCTGAAGAATCAAGGTGCTATACCCGAGTGGTGGCCTTCGACACTATTTCTGCCTCTTTGTCTGTGTTGATAGCAAGAATAATCCTCAAGAATAAAAACGACAGCAATCATTTAAGAATTGAATTTTCGCATTTTGTCAATAAAAAGTTATGTTTTTATGCTTTTTTAAGTTTTGTTTTCTCTTCACTTCGTCATGAGTTGTGTCTTAAGTGCGATATCACATGTCTCTACTGTCATGTCTGAAGTGTTTTGATCTGTGTCATGTCAGATGTGTGATGTTTTATAAGTCGCAATCAAATGAGTGAAATTTTGCATTTTGATTTAACTGAGTGGTTTTAGTAGTTATGGTAGTGCAAGGAAGCTCGAGCGAGAAAAAGGCTGAAGAGGACTTCATGTTGGAGAACCCGAGTGGGCAGTTTTGGTTTGACTAAAAGTCAGAAATCATTTTTATTAGTTTTTTCCAATAATTTTAAATTACTTTTTAGATGATGTTGCGGCTAAAAATATTTTGATTTCTCGATCAGATGATTCAATCATGGATGACCTGCACGGTGGCAATTTCTTGATAGTGGTTCTGTCTCGAAAGATTTGCAGAGTGATCTTACACCATCAAAGAAAAAAGACGCTCTATTCTGTCATCTTCCGTTCAATTCCAAAATTGATTGTAGGGGAGCAATATATGTAACACTTTGAAAAATTTTCTGCACCAGCTGTAAAAAATATCTTTATAGTGATCTACTTCTGCAAGTGGTGTGCATGGAAGATGTGGTTACTTACGACAAGAAGCACAAAATTAGAACTGTGGTTGGAATGATGGCAAAAGCCCTCCATCCTTCATTCAGCTTAGCGCTTGGGATAAGTATCGGGACGCTTTCGCAGTTTCAACATCCACTCAATGCCTCAATTCTTCCTCTGACAGCAATTTTTCATCATTTATGTCTCTCATGGTATATATAGTTATTTTAATTATTTAATTTTTTTTGGTTTTCAAGGGAAAACAGTGATTTCAAGAGTGTCTCAGTTGTAGGTCCTCCAAAGACCAACTCTACAATCTGGCAATGTGGAAATGGCTCTCAGTTATAAAGATGCTTCCGCGGTGACAATTGGGGCTGATGCTTCTTTGATCATTGAAAAATATGAACGATATTTCGGGTTCCTCCTGGAATTCAAATTCAACCTGAATGGTGGCCATTTCTGTCCAGTGACGCTGAAGGATCTCAAAAATCTACGAAAGTGCTTGGAATGTAGGTCTTTCGAAAATCAAGAGGGAAGAATGTAACTATTTAGAGACCTCAAGTATATCTGAAGCACGTTGGACCTATTCGACATTTTGTAAAAGATGACGTTATTCAGTGTGTGTTTGACTTTACGGAACCGATGGTCTAGAAAGCGTGCAAGTAACAGCATGGAATTGCGTTGCTGTTGTGCTTAGACATTTTCTTGACTCTGCTAAGGTTAATAATTGATATTTTATTAGCATGATCTTTTATGTTTCAGGGTAGCTATGTTCATTTGCAAAATGTCAAAATGAATCGACCAGGTTGTTTCACATTCTCAATGGCATCGAAGTTTGAAATCTTCAAAGCTCTGAAGGCTTCGGTCCAGCGGCAAAGACTTTGAGCCAGCTTATCGGTCAACTTGGAACAAAAAAAGGTAAATTTTGAAAGATTGTATTCTTTAAAATTTTGCGCTTTTAGTCTCGCTCCGACTCCAAATTATCACTGAGATAATCGACCTGCATGGTGGCCTTTATTTTGGGATGGCTTCAGATGGCTTGCACAAGTGTCAGCTTCTTTTCCAAAACAAAACTGATGCAGAAATCGATGACGAAATATACGTGCGAGAAGCTGCAGTTGACTGGACAGGTATTAAAAAGATAACAGTCGATATTCTGACATAAAAACCGAGTTAAGGCAGCGTGTTGTCCATCACTGTTATTTCGTTGGATCACTTCACCATAGAGAAAGAGAATTTATTCAGTGAAGAATTGAACGTTGACGAACTGGAATATCCATCGGAGGAGAAGAAAGACGGTTAAAAATATTAGGCTCTTTGTTTGGCAAAATATCTGTTAATTCTGTTTGTTTATGTTATTTGTTCGTGTTAGAAATAAATATTTGTTTGAGACTGTTTAAAAATTAAGTTTCTCTAATTTTTACGCGCTTATTTTTTGCAAGCTTCAATTATTCTGTTATAAAAAAGTATTAAAAACTTCTATAATTTTCTAAATTTGTTGAGTGAAAAGATCTCATTCTGGTAGCACTGAATTTAAAATGTCAGGACAGATATAATATTATGCAACAAATGTTCATCGAAATATAAATCCCGTCCGCAGGGCGGGCAAAAACTAGTATTTTTCTAACTTAGAGTTGTGTGGGAAATCAGGTTTGTTAGGACCAAAATTACGACTTTACCCCACCCAACCGCAATACCTTGAGTAGGTCCCTCATGGTCAGGTGAACAGACAATACATATTTTAATTTTTTTTTACTTTTTAGCCTTAAAGCCTATTTCATGGACTAATTCGGGCATGCTGAAGATGGTTGATAGTGCTAAAATGCCGTTTTGTAGGGTATTTCTTGAGCTTTGATAAAAACCAGTTTTGGTAAATCAATTATTGTCCAATACTCAAAAAATACTCGACGAAACGGCATTCATCACTATCAAACCATCTTCAGCATGCCTGAATTAGTCCAGAAAATATGTTTTGTAAGATGGAAACGTAGAAAATTTTTACTCCAAGTGAACGACTACTTGGTTTTGTTGGTGCATGGATTATTCAGTAGAACTGACGTTGGATCGTAAGAATCGTAGAAATCATATAAAAATCATAGCTTGGATCACAGACCGAAATGTTGCTACCTGTGTACAGTCGACACTCGATATAAAGGACACTCGATATAAGGACAGAAGTTCGTCCCCCGCTCGGGTCAGACACTTTTTTTAGCCCGATTTTCGAAAATTTTCACCGGTTTTGTTGTCAGTCTGGTTCCAAATATCGCAAGGATTCCGATTTTGCCGATCGTTTTTTCAGAAATCCAGATTTTTTTCTTCTAAAAAAAGCAAAAACTCGATATAAGGACAGGGATTTTTGAAAAAGCCTGCGTTTAAATCGAGTTTTTGCTTTTTTATAGGAAAAAATCTGGATTTTTGAAAAAACGATCGGCAAAATCGGAATCCTTGCGATATTTGGAACCAAACTGTCAAAACAAAACCGGTGAAAATTTTCGAAAAATCGGGCTAAAAAAAGTGTCGGACCCAGGCGGGAACGAACTTTTGCCGGTCCCCTGAGTGTCCTTATATCGAGAGTCGACTGTACCACTACACTAACTAAGTCCCCAATCTTGGTACGACTACCTGGGTACAACAAACCAAGTGGTTGTCCACTTGGAGCAAAAATTTTTTACATTTTTCATGTTCCAAAACTTGTTTTCTGGACTGATTCGGACACGCTGAAGATGGTTTGATAATGGTAAAATAAAGTTTTGTATGGTATTTCTTGAGTATTGGGCAATAATTGATTTTACCAAATCTCGATTTTACCAAAACTCAAAAAATACTCGAGAAAACGGTGTTTTACCACTGTCAAACCCTCTTTAGCACATCTGAATTTACCGCCGCCCGTACCTACCTGATGCTCTTCCTACCCACATTCGGCTTTACTAAGACTATATGGCTCTTTAACAAGAAAAAATTGTGTTACCTACCGATTGGATTCGAATTTCGAACCTGTTCGAAATTTTTGAATTAGCGGTTTTTGGGACGAATTTACCTAGAGCCTCTTCAACAGCATAACGGCCGAGAATTAAGAATCTACTTACTGTAAGCACCAGCTTTTTTCATTTCTAAAACCAAGACAGTACCACTTGTTTGTTCCGGTGAAGATTTTTAAAATTAAGATCACTCTCTACTACTATAACTTTTCTCCTGTGACATCTGTCACAGTATATTTTTTCATCGTCTTGCAATCCAAAAAAAAGATCCCGATCGAAAAACAAGATGAAAAAATGCAAAACAAATGATACAGTAGTTTGCATGACCAAAATGGGTTGACTCCGAACTAATGCTGACTCCGGAGTCATCGATTTGACTCGGAGTCAGACCATTTGACTCCGGAGTCAAGCGTGGACTTCGGGAAGTCTGAATAGACTTTATTGATTTGTTTGTTTTGATTTGTTTGAAAAAAAATCGCAGAATTTGGCTTTTCTTTCTTATTTAACAAATTCCCGTTTCCCGTCGGGATTCCCGAAATTTTGGAATTCCCATTCCCGTTTCCCGCAGGAGCAATTTTTTTTTCAAATTCCCATTCCCGTTTCCCGCCCGGACCCCTAACTTCCAAGCCTAGTTTCCTCCAAGAGAACTCGTTTGCAGCCTGAAACATTTTGCAGCATATTTCAGATCCAAGAAGATCTCAATTAGTAGTTTGAACATGATTTTAAGGGAGTACGGGCGAAAAGAAGAAATCCATGGCCGAACACATAAGAAATCCATGGCAATAACGAGAATTCTATGGACAGGAACAACAATTCTAAGTTCCTGCAAAGTCTATTGCAAAAAGAATATGCCATGGCCAAAAAGAAGTGTTCCCAAAACCAAACTAAGAGAACAACCTTAACAGAGGCGTAGGATGTAAATAATAACTTTATCAAAGAACTAACTCTACAACAAACAGGTGGTCCTTAATAAGAACGATAGAGTCTCTGTCTTGATTGGCACATACTGACTCAGTCAACAGCATCCATCAGGCTCTGATCCTTGGAAGGCTTGGTGGAACTACTGGAACACTTGACCATCCTGCTTAGCCACTTCCTCAAGTCGATGTCACCAACCAGATCTGAAACCGAGAAATAAATCAGTGAATGCTGCAGTACAAACAGTGATGTTCCCTTAGGATTAGTTTAGAGATAAAAAATTTACAAAAAGGTAATTGATTGTAAATTATTAATTCTTTCGATTAGTTTTGTGTAATTGGTTGTACATTATTGATTCTTTCGATTAGTTTCATGTAATCGATTGTAAATTATTAAATCTTTTGATTAGTTTAATGTAAACGATTGTAAATTTTGATTCTTTTGATTAGTTTCCTTTAATCGATTGTAAACTTATGACTCTTTCGATTAATTTTATGTAATCGATTGTAAATTTTTGATTCTTGCGTGTAATCGAAAGAATAAACTAGCAAAAAAGGATAATAAACTGCTTTTCTTGAGTAAAACATATGTATGAAGACGAACTCCTGTTTTCAACGTCATGTGTATCACAAAATGGCCTTTTTTTGCTAGTTTATTCTTTCGATTACGCGCAATAATCAAACATTTACAATCGATTACATGAAATTAATCGAAAGAATCGAAAATTTGCAATCGATTACATATAACTAATTGAAAGAATTATAATTTACAATCGATTACATGAAAGAAATTGAAGAAATTATTAGTTTGCGATCCCTTAAATAAAACTAATTGAAAGAATTAATAATTTACAACCGATTACATTAACTAATCGAAAGAATCAATAATTTACAATCGATTACTTTTTGTAAACAATTAAAATCGATTAAATCGATCGAATCGTGTACACGGAACATCACTGAGTACAAAGACCCGGAACACCTACCTGGAACTCCATCATCTGACTTCTTCTTACGATTTGATTTTCCACTAACTTTTGCAGCTGATTAAGGGATCCGATCCCAAGCTGAGTTAAAATATGCGGAACATCTCTTCCAACGCTAAATATGGTCATAGAAAAGTGGTCTCGGCAATTGTTAAAGACTCACGTTTCTTTCAGCAATCCAGTGATCTAAACCTAATACGTATTAGTGAACTAAAACAAAAGAGGAAGATTAATGCAACATACCGAGAAAGTATTCGACGGGATAGAAGCCTGCACCTGGGAACGTTGAAGTGGATCACGGAGCCTGGTAATGTTTTTAAGAATTTTAGAACAAACGAGTAACACCCGACTTACCGTCATCGCAAATCATGTTGACCTGCAGAGGAAAAAGGGTATATAAAAAGACCATACATAATTTCAAAATTAACCAACCTCATCGATTGAAGGAATCGTTGTGACCGAGATCTTCAGATGGGTCTGCAGCTTCTTGTCGTCGGTTGCAGCCGTCTTATGCACTACTTCTCTTGCGGCGAGCAGTGCCTGAACAATAGACAATTTCAATGAAACACCAGGGATATTAGAAAACTGTACACCTTTCCACCGGTTTCTGACTGACTCGGCATTCTGCTGCAGCTTCTTGATTTTTTCGTCGGTTGCTTCCATTTCACGAGCCTTGTCCAGTTATCGAGCAAACTACAAAACATGCATTGAAAAATTATTTACTTTCCTTACATAGTTTCGATACAAAACTGTAGAGCTGAAGCCAATAAACCGTAAGTTTCGAGCAATAGAAAAGCAGTCTTACAAGAACATTTCGTAGAAAATAAACCAAATTTTGTATGCGACGAAGTTTTTTACATCAGCATTTTAACCCAAAGTACAGTGGTTATTATAAATTTCACACTGTACAGTGGAAAAGCTGAATCACAGCTGACAAAAATAATTAATTGAGACATTAGTATGGTACATTTACGGTGTGAGTTTTTGTTTTGTGTGAAAGCTGGATTACCAAAAAAGTCATTTATTGACGCCGTCAACTGACGGTACAGTCAAACCTCTATATAACGGCCCCTAGGGACCACAAAAAAGTGCCGTTATATAGAAGGTGCCATTAATATAGAGTTTACTTTTGACTGAATTTTAGTATAAACCCGACCAATTACTCTTATTTGGGTGCCGTATTATAGAGGTGCCCCGTTATATAGAGGTTAGACTGTACCTAACCACGGCGTGTCAAACACGTCAAATGACCAAATTGGGCTTGGCGTTCTGTCTTTATGAAAATTCAAAAATAGTTTTTTATTTTTAAATACCATTGACAAAAAGGATCAAATTGTATTACCACACCTAAAGTCTGAAATCCACACCTTTTTAATTAATTCCCACACCTTTTCAAAGTCGCGCTAAACATACTGAATTCCCACACCTTTTTACTTAATTCCCACACCTTTTTTCTGAATCGCTAATTTTATGTTAGAAATTCTCTTCTGGGTGTCCTACTATAGTAAATCGAGGTCGCTGAGCACGAATATGCCCTCAAAAATTACATTGTCCAATGTTCCAAATTATTTCGAGTTTGGCTGGATTGGTCAATGTACCCATTTGAATCGATTCAACTGGCTTTATTGGTCAATCTATCCATATGAATCGATTGCATATTCGTGCTCAGCGACCTCGATTTACTATAGTAGGACACCCCAGAAGAGAATTTCTAAATAAATTAGCGATTTCAGAAAAAAGGTGTGGGAATTCAGTATGTTTAGCGCGAATTTGAAAAAGGGTGGGAATTAATTAAAAAGGTGTGGGATTTCAGACTTAGGTGTGGTAATTCAGTTACAGCCTTGACAAAAATATGCTCAATTTTATGCAGTATATATTCATGAAATCGTTTGTTACAGTCGACGCTCTCTATAACGACGCTCTTTATAACGACTCGCTCTCTATACGACTCGGTTTAACCGGTCCCTCGAGAGTCGTTATAGAGAGCTTCGACTGTATAATTCCTCGAGTTATTTCTTGTCTAAAAAACTGATTCAAATTCAATTTTCCCAATTTAAAGGGAGGACGTACTTTTATATGCGCATTACCTAGGCCATAGGTTCAAATCCGCCTGGGTGCATACCCTATTTTACTGCATTTTTCCTGTTTTATTTACAAGTTTGTGTCAAAATGATCTTCGCGTCTCTTGGCTATTCAACAAGACTATCAACACAGGGTTTGTGAAAAATCATAACTGAGTCGAAGGCCAAAACCTACTAAAATACCTCAAATAATAATTTTCGCTAAACCGTCCACTTTCTCGGTGAGACTGCACATTTGGAAAGCTGTTATGTGCACCAGAAGCTGAGTGAATGTTACTACGACCGTGCCAGATAAAAAATTTTTTTAGCAGAGAATTTTTGAGTAATAACTTTGTTAAGATAACAATCTGACTCTGCCAAAAACGATAAATATGAGCTTTCTATTATTTCTAACTGTTTGTATTTCTAACAGAGCTTGATTTTTTTTTTCAAATCGAAAGCGCAAACTTAGAGCTTCCCAATGGCATCAAAAAAAGTGGTGCGTTGACGTTAGGTGCCTTTTTTCCATTTTGGCCTAAATTTTTTTTTATAAAAGCACATGAAAAAGCACTCAAAAATTAGTCACAGTCCAGATTACTCTGGAAAAAGTGCGCCAGGCATTCATTAGTCCGTCCTAACATACGCTGGCTAACCCCTAAGCCTAAGGCCTAAGTAGTTAGAACACAGGGTAGTTCCAAATGGGAAAAAGGTACCTAACGTCGATACCCCCAAAAAGTCGAGCACAGCTTATCTAAGAAAAGTTGTGCCAAAAACAGAAAATGCCAAATAAACAAAAAAATTAAATTTAAAATTTTTTAAAACGAATTTGTCTCTATACGAAAATCTCGATTGGTCTTTTGACGTGTTTGACACGCCGTGTAACATTGCAGAATGTAAGTACGCACCTAAATATACGAAATTTGTGGGCAAATTGATTGAAAGAGAAAAAGTAAAGGCTTGTGCCAGATGGTTATAGATAATCGCGTAGTATTCGCGACAGTATCAGCGCTGTAGCCGAAATCTGAAATCTGGAATCTGTAGTATGAAAATTTCGTGAAAACACCCAAATAAGACCCTTCAAATAACTAACTAAGGAATTAGGCATAGGCTAGGCTAACGCACGTTAGGACGGGCTCATTTCCTACAAGACAAAAAAATCATTGAAGTAAGGGATTATTTGGAGGGGCTAATTTGGTGGGTTACATGATGTGATTCACATCCAGTGATTGAAAAAGCCAAACGCAAAGCCAAAGACAAAAGTGACGGCCTAAGCCAAAACCAGAGCCAAAAACTAGAGATGATGACACCAATATTTACAAAAACTAATATTATCATTTTTAGTGCTGTTTTTAATACGAAGTCGCAAATCTGATATAGATGACCTATACTCAAAATCCAAAAGCGGATAATGATGATCTATATCAGAATTGACAAAAAACAAAAAAAAAATGACAAAAAAATTAGAATCTTCAAAAAATTCCAGATATTGGGTTTCGATATTGGGTCTATGAAAACCATATCAAAACCCAACGTCTGGATTTTTTTCGAGATTTCGATTTTTTCGTCAATTCTGATATAGATCATCATTATCCGCTTTTTGGATTTTGAGTATAGGTCATCTATATCAGATTTGCGATTTCGTAATAAAAACAGCGCTAAAAATTCTAATATTGGTTTTTGTAAATATTGGTGTTCATCATCTCTCCAAAAAACACATAGCCAAATTTTGGCCGGCCAAATTTGGCTCGGCCTAATTCCCCGGCCGCTTTTCCAATCACTGGTCACATCGAAAATCTGACTTTTTCCGGGATCTAAAATTAGAATCTAATTTTTTGAAATTTTATCGGACATCTGGATCTGATTTTTTGGTGAAAAGCCGAATTCAGCCCTAGTTTGCATGCAACTATTCAACAGCTACTTTTTCTAAATTAAAATTTTCGAAATTCAGTAGCCGGCTGCAGAATGTATGCTTGTGTGTATTATGGCTTGAAAATATTTCCTCAATATTACTGCAAACTACTGTTTTCTACATTAGATCTTTTTCTAAGTTTATATTTTCTGTGGCTTTTACGCAGACGTGGTGGAAATTTGAATTTGGTATATCTTTATAATAGGGTTTCACACTTATGAGTTTTTATTTCAGTCGGTCTTTTGCAAATGTAATTCGCCAGTCTGGTCCGAAAAATCGCAAGGATTCCGATTTCACTGGCCGTTTCGAGAAGACTTTTTTGCCATTAAGACCCACGGGCCTCGATCTTATGGCACTCCTTTTTCAAAAAGTCTACCGTAGAATCGAGACTCGATAAAGGGCCATTGCCGTCTCCGACAACGGTTGTCCCCCGCCAATTTAATTTTTTTTCTTTATCGTTGGATTTAAGTCAGAATTTTTAACTTGCTTTCTAACAAAAATATGCCTAAAATAAAATACCAGGCCTTGTTTTGTTAGAAAGCAAGCTCAAAAATCCATACAGTTTTCGAATGATTAGGAAAAAAATTTGAATTTTCGGGGTACAATTCAAAACAGGTGGCAATGGCCCTTTATAGGGCGCTTACAATGAAGGTGCGAGGTCGAGGTGTGGGGTTGAGGTGTGAGATTAGGTCAAGGTGCTTACAATGGAGATGCGAGGTGTGAGGTTGAGGTCAGGATGGTTACAATAGTACATTTGATTATTTAGTACAAATAGAGGTAAAATAACGTTATGCCGATTTTATTCATATAAATATTCCTGACGTAACGTTCAAAAACAACAGGGGCAACCACGGCAGTTTTTTACGTTTTTTCAAAAAAATTTTAGATAGTGTCCGTATCACTCCGAACCCCCGAAAACACTTCAAACTATTCTAGACCACAATTATGAAATGCTGGTACCTGTGGCCAATTTTAAGCTTCACCCACTTTTACACTACCTGTTATCGATAGATAAATCATATTGTCGTTATTAGTACATGTTAAAATATGTACTACATGTCATCCTATCCCTTGCAATGTTGAATCTGTTGGTCTTGGCAGCGAAGCGCCCAACCCTTGGCCGAATGCAACACCATGTACCGGTTTAACTATTTTAAGAAATGTTAAAAGGAGTCGCTTCTAAACCTTTATTCGCAAATAATGTAGACCAGCGTGAGATGTTGCAACCAACAAGAAAGCTATTTGTGAGCTTGATAAAACCTGAATTCATGACCGAACATATAGAGCTACAATAAGCTACACAGAGATCGAAATAGACGAAAACAACTGGTGCGAACAACAAAAGAAATTGAAAATGAGCAGAAGAGGTGTGAGGTGTGAGGTGCGAGGTACGAGGTGCGAGGTATTGTAAGCACTCTGACCTCACCTCACACCTTGACCTCGCATCTCGCAACTCCATCGTAAGCATACCTCACACCTCTACCTCACCCTTCCATTTTAAGCGAGCTATTAATGACAAAAAAAATTTAGTCATTTTCGGAAATGACCTTCAAAATCGGAATCTTTGCAATTTTTTGGACCAGACTGGCGAATTACAGTTGTCAAAAGACTTGTATTATGCTTTGTTGGCACTCTAACACTTGAGCGATCTTTTTGGTGGGATCAGTGTGTTTTCAAAAGTCATGGTCAAGTTCAAGGTCAAGATAAAACTTGACTTTAAAACTTCAAGGTCGTTTTTCTCGATTTTTTGTAAAGAAAACTGGTCTGAATTTTTCCCCTGTTCCCTGAAATCGAGATTTTGCGCTGAACAAAACGTACTTTTCAGAATAACGATATCACTTTTATACGGTAACATATAGCCTAAAGTCAAGGTAAAATCACCTGGATTTTACTATGACCTTGACTTTCGGTAAAATCAAGCTGATTTTACCTTGACTTTAGCTATATCTCATCGTACAAAAGTGATATCGTTATTGTGAAAAGTACGTTTTGTTCATCGTAAAATCTTGACTTCAGGGGACAGGGAAAAAAATTCAGACCCATTTTCCTTACAAAAAATCGAGAAAAAAGGACCTTGAAGTTTTAAAGTAAAGTTCACCTTGAACTTGACATTGACTTTTGAAAACACTGGGTGGGATGGACTCAGAACTTCATGCTGATCATATTTTAAAAAGACTTTCTGAGGAAATGATAAAGTCACAAATAACGATTTACCACGATTTTTTTCAAAAGTTTTATGTGATGTACATCGTGTTCGGCTACTCTTCCTGAGCAACTTTGAAAAGTTATAGCCATTTAAATTTCTCATCTCCTACGAAATTTCACACACATATGTCCCGAATTTTTTTTCACTAGGTCAACCCTTAATTCTGACACCGAATTCGTGCTCAGCGTGGTCAATTTGCACGCGAATTCGCTTTACATAAAAAGTCGTCTTCAAATTTCAAATTCCGCTCGAAATAATAAGTTATTTAAAAGAATTCCAATAATTCAATAAAACACCTTCAAATATATTTTGTCTCTAGCAGAATTTGAAATTTAAATCTGACCAAAGAGTTCGTTCAACTGTTGGAGTGTTAACAAAAAAATTGTGAATACCGTGTTTACTCTATTAAACGGGCACTCTCTAATAAACGGGCCCCCTCAACTTTGAGGACTTATATCTCGGAGCAGAGTGAATATTTTGCAAAGCTGTTAGATGCATTTTCTTAACTCCCACGAGCTCTATCGATTCCAGGTTTTAGATTTTGGTTGAGCACCCGGAAATCCCGAGATCGACCTCACAATTGTCCAATTTTCGATGGGTTGAAAATTAAACGGGATGCCCGTTTAATAGAGGAAATACGGTAATATATCTTTTACATTTAGAACAATGCCTGCGTTAAATTTACAGTTATAACGGATATTTTCTTTAATATCATTCCTACTTATTTCGGATGGTTTTTTGCCGCTGTAAACTTTTTGATAAATCAATAATTTGACTGCATTAAATATTTTTACGTCAATTAAGATTCTACACCAATCTTCCATCAAAAAATTTGGCTCTTATTATATAGTTTTGTGCACTCTTGATGCAGCTATTTGTGGATTATTTTATTGCTTCAAACTTTTGAAGAAATAAAGCGTGTATTTGTTTTATCAAATACAGGTTGGGCCAAGTTTTCCCGCCGATTTCAAAGGTCTAGAACTTTTGTTTTTCAAATTTCTAAGAAAACCAATTATTGCACATTCGATAGCACTGAATCTGCGGTTTTGTTTGACACCAAAAGAAACATTTTATTTAACCTTAGTGTTGAGATATGCTTATTAATAGCAAACATGACATTCACGTACGCATCGCTTAGGTCACAAGCTCTAATCCCCTGGGTGCACACCCTATTTATTGCCCCATTTTTCATATTTTATTTACAAGTTTGGTATTAAAATGATCATCATATTCTTGGCTATCCAACAAGACCACCACAACTATTGTGACTGAGCTGTAGGCCAAATCTTACCTGAAACCTGCTTTGTCAAAAAAAGCCCCAAAATGATAGATTTTCACACGAAAGCAGGTTTAAGGTTTCCTACATCTTAGGCAGGGCAGTTGTGAAATCTTGCGCTGATGCTCTTGTTGGATAGCCAAGAGACTAAGCATCATTTTCATACCAAACTTGTAAATAAAATACGGAAAAATAAGGTAAAAAAATAAGGTGTGCACCCAAGAGGATTAGAACCTATGACAAATTTTTAACGATTTTTTTTGAAAGCCATGTCTCAACAGTTTTACCTTCAGAAATTTTTTTGAATTGGTTTTGGAGCTCTTGATCTACACTTCAACATGCTGCTGAAACTTCAAATGGCGCTTTCAACAGCACTTTCAAATGGCCATAATCGGTTTTCTTAAAAATTTGAGAAAAAAGAGTTCTAGGCCTTTCAAATCGCAGGAATACTTGGTCAACCCTGTATATTTTAGAAGATTAGATAAATGCGTTACTAGTCTGAATTTAAGTTAAAACATGTCATGACTAGGCTGAAAGGTACCCAGGCTATATTGTTATTTATTGCAAAATTGCATGAAATTTGTATTTATTGCAAAAACGCTAGCTTTTTTTTTGTAGCTTTTTTTGTAACAGATAAAAAAAATTGATAAAAAAATATTATACCGTGCTTTTTCAAAAATTGAATTGGATTATGCATTGGATCCCAAAAATTGGATTATGCGTGACACTGCGTGTTCTCACCGGTGCGTAGGCGTTTCGTAACTTTGTGTAATGCGAGGATTCAAATATTTTTTCGTTTTTGCTTGTTCTGCAGTTTGTAAGACATTTTTTAGAGCCTAAGGCCTCAAATTTTGGCCTAAACAGCAAAAACGAAAAAAAATATATTTGAATTCCCGCATTACACAAAGTTACAAAACGCACCAATGCCGTTTTCATCTTCAGCCTTTGAGAAATCAAACTGAAGCCGGGAAGCTAGGTTGTCTTCTGAAATATAACATTAAAAAAGGTGGTGCAATGTCGTTTGATGGTTTTCGAGACATTTTTGATTTTTTTTCAATTTTCAGGACATTCAGTTAAACCCTTTCTAACGTACACTTGCTGATGGTGGTCTAATGCTTAACGACATAATGCAAAACGACAAAATGACTCGAATTTGAAAAAATGTCACAAAAACTGCCTAAATTGCTACTATGCCAAAAGTGGGTCTAAAACACAATTTTGCAAACGCAGAAGTCCGTCTTTTAGAAACTTAATGATTGAAAATCCAGTACTCAAAACGGCAGGAGTGCCTTATCATGGGGTTGCCCAAAAAGTAATTTCAACCACTTTTTTGTGCGTTTTAGCTGCTGAAACGTGTAGAAAACATGTTTTTAGGGGTGGTCGACCATTTTTAGAAATTTGTTTTTACCAAAATCGAGTTTTTGCCCTGGGGGACCAAGGTAAAGGGTACTGGAGGATATCCGGATACTTTACTTTTTATATACATGAGAGTATTCTACCTCGTTTTGGTCACTGGATCTGGGCAAAAAGATTCTCTAAATGCATTTTCAATCAAGAGCCTTGCTCGGAATTATGTCTAAGGTAAGTGAGTGCGCGCATCTCTGACCTACCAAACCCCCTGCGCCCAATTCGGGGGCGCAGGGGCTTGGAGTTGAGATGCGCACACCCACATACCTTAGACGCAAATCACTCGAAAGTGACTCTGGATGCATAAAAATGTATGCATACCAGAGCTTCTTTAGGCGGTAGGCCCCAGTAAACAAAACTATGTTCAAATTCCATCTTTTTGGGGTATCCAGGTACCCTCTCAGATTGGATTGCTTGGGGGACCAAGGCAAAAGTCGAATTTTGGCCAAGATTTTTTTTCTAATAATGGTCGACCGGGCCTTAAAAACATGTTTTCTACACGTTTCAGCAGCTAAAACGCACAAAAAAGTGGTAAAGACCACTTTTGGGCAACCCCATTATAAGGCACTTTAGTCCTCAAAACGACATGACCTTTCAAATAACTACCCACCAAATAACACCCCCCCCCCCTGAAATAACCCCCACCAAATAACCCGGGTTATTTCAGGGGGGTTATTTGAGGGGGGTATTTGGGGTATGTTTTTCAGGGTATTTTTTGTCTTGAAAGGAAGTCATGTTATTTCGATATTTTTACCTGTTTCTTGTCCCCTATCCACCTGAGGGTACCTATCCTAAAGCCCTGTGTCCAATTAGCGGATTGCCCTTTCCCTCTCACTCGAACCCTCAATGAAAATTTTTGGGGAATTAATTTTTTTTTTGTCTTAACCAACCAAAGGGGTCGTCCACTTTGAGCAAAAAATTTTTTACTTTTCGGGTACAAAACCAGTTTCTGGACAGATTCGAGCATGCTGAATGGTTTGATAGTGGTAAACGCTGCCTTCTCGAGTATTTTTTGAGTTTTGGTAAAATCGATTTTCGGTAAAATCATTATATCCCAATACTCGAAAAATACCATACAAAAGCTTATTTTACTATTATCAAACCATCTTCAAAATGCCCGAATTAGTCCAAAAAATAAGTTTTGGAACGTGAAAAACGTAAAGATTTTTTCATCCAAGTGGACAACCACTTGGTTTTGTTGGTGTATGGATCATCCAGTAGAACAGAAGTTGGATCACAGAAAATATATATTTGGGGGTATTTACGCTCAAACAGACAAATGATAATCTGCAGAAGCATCACCGACATCACATACTTTTGGTCAGCAAGATCAGTAGATCGAATTAATCAGGCGAACTTAAAACCGAAAACTAGATCAACATTGGTCAAGCACATAGTTGAAATGCCGCAGTTTCGACGCCGATCGCTGATTCCTTCATGATTTTTCAGAAATAATGGGTTACAAGTGGCACATCATAAGGTCGATTTGAGTCGCTCTACAAGATACCGTACTTACTCTAATTTAAAATCTATGAAATTCTTAATATGCCAGATCAAAAGTAAATGTTCAGGACAATCTTCCAGTATGATTTGCTAATTCACTGGCCTTTATTTTGGTTTAAATGAGAAAGTTGCAGCATTTTTTCTATAGAAGACAGAGTGATTTCATAATGTTTATTCAAAAAAGTGTATACAGTCCACGCTCTATTTAACATATGTCTATTTAGCATAAATCTCTATTTAACAACAATCTCCATTCAACTTGGAGATTCGGTTTGGACATACAGTCCACTTTCAATTTAAGGCCACTCAGGGGAGCGACCAAAGTTCGTTGCCACCTTGGCTCCGACACTTTTTTAGCCCGATTTTTAATTTTTTTCCAGTTCTGTCCTGACAGTCTGGTTATAAATATCGCAAGGTTTCCGATTTCACCGATCGTTTTTCAGAAATTCATAATTTTTCTCTTAAAATAGCAAAAACTCGATTTAAAGGTCCATGGCCACCTGTTTTCAAAACTGTCCCCCCGCCAATTCAAACTTTTTTGCCTAATCATTCAACTTCTGTACGGATATTTCAGCTTTGTTTCTAACATAACAAGTGCTATATTTGATTTAAGGTAAAGTTTTGTTAGAAACAAATTTAAAAGATCTGTACGGATGTTCAATGATTCAGAAAAAAATTGAATTGGCGGGGACAACCGTAGTCGGGGACGGTAATGGCTCTATAAGAACAGGATTTTTCAAAATGCTTGTCCTCAATCCAGTTTTTGAAATTCTCGTTGTCGGGGACGGCAATGGCCCTTTAAATCGAAAGTAGACTGTAGCTAAATTTGGGAAAGTGAAGCTCTATTTAAAATAAACCCTATCCAACATAAGGTTTTCGGCTGTCCCCTGCATTATGTTAAATAGAGCGTGGACTGTATAGAGCTTTATGATAAGCTAGAGAACACTTCCAAATAACTTTTTATCTTATAATTTGTATAATCTAAAAGCTAAGATTTTATCGATTGTAAACTGTGGTGCAGTCTTTAAAGTTTAGTGTCATATTTGCTGTTTTGTGCTTGAGTATTAAAAAATTATGAATCTTCAAAAATGGCAACTTGGAATAAAAACATTATTTTGAGTGGCAAAAAATACAGTTATTAAGTTTTTTTCATATAACTTTGGGTATTAGATACAGTAAACATTATTTTTATAATCTGTCTTGTCTGTTTGTAGAGGAAGTCAAGGGCTAAATCTTGGTATAAAAATAATAAAAGTACAAAATCGGTCTTCTTCGACACGAATTTAAACATTCAACAAAAATGGTCAAACATTTCTATTCTCGTTATTACCTTGTGTCAATTCACTTGCAATTACTTTTTTGTTCAGTAGACTATGAACCGCATAACTTTGGCCTAAACGCAGCTTTTGCGCAACCCAATGCCAACCCTTTAATGCCTTATTTGCTGCAACCCCAACAAATCTACAACAATCAAATGTTTGGATACATGAATCGGCCAAATTTGCCGTTCCCAACTCCAAATGGGTTACAACAGCAGCAACGTCAGCAAGTGCCTGCCAGGAATGTGTACATCAAGAAAGAGCTCAGAGAACTGGTCAGCTAACCTACAAAAATTGATTTTAAATACTAAAAATGTATTTTTTAGTTTCCCGATCTTGATTTGTCCACACTGCCGAGGTTCCCACCGCATACTCCAGTGGACGAAGAGATTGGCTATGTGCTTGAAAATCGTCATCTTTTCAAGAAGAGGATCTCAGGCAACAATGGTGTTGTAAGTTATTTGAAAAAATGATAAGAAGACTACAAATTTTGTGTTTAGAAGCGCAAATTGGCTGAAGAAGAACCAGGAACGAGCAAGAGTGACCAACCCAAAAGGTTAGGTCGGTCTATCCGACACCACCTAACATCTGACTCTCTGCTTTTAAACATATTCTACACATTTATCGGTCCTAATGTCGAACCCGTTCCGCTTTTTTGGGTTGATCTCACCCCTACTGTTGTTGTTTTTTGTGAGATTTTAAACTTAGGCAGGCGTTGGCCAGCCAAGATTTAATCAAACATGAGTCTAAGATATGTCTGAGTCGGTCACGTCTAGCCGGGGTCGAAATTGCAAGATTTTAATTTAAATAAATTATTTAAAAAATTTAAATGAAACCTCGAAAAACACTTATTTCCAGATTTCGACGAGCCGAAGGGGATGGCATGATGTTGTCAGCCTTTTGTGAAGGCTTTTTCGAGCTCTACGAAACAGAATGCCTACTAGCTAGTGGTGATCACAAAGACAAAGAAATTATAAAAATTCTCCTTCACACCAATTTTTCCTTGGTTTGTTCATTTTTATCTGCGAAAAATATTCTAAGTTATACACCATTTCAGTGCAATAACAACCTAATTGACCATTTGATCGACAAATTTTCAAGCAATTACTTGCCCTCAGCTGTCATATGTTTTTTTGTGCAGTCAAGATTTGCTTATTTAGTCAGAAAATGTGGGTATTTTAGTCATATTTTTTCGACCAGCTTGTAGAAAAGCGAAAATTTCAGATTTCGGGACATCAAAGACTCTGACTGGATTTCTATGATCACTCCGAAGACAGATCAATCACCTGTGGTGGAAAAGGAAGAAAAAGACAGTCAACCACCTGAACTAAACAACATGATCACTCAGTCAGTCAAAAAATTTGACGATTTTATGGCTCTGGCTCGGCTCAACTACCCTAAACTTTTTGATGGACAGGTTTTGGACAAAGTAGTTTTTTATTTGGAAATAGCATCAGTTAGACATGATTCGGAACTAATTTTGCAACAGAAAAAATACCATCGAAAAACCTTTTTCAATAACTTTATTTCTGCAGAATGCGGCCAATTTGTTGGAAGAAATATTTGAATGCACCGTCTGTTTTGAAGAATTCCTAGAAGACTTGGTGTATCTTGCCGCCCAAACAGTAAGCTTGAGAGTCAGCCCTCAGAAGAAGCTGAGAATCAAAAACCCTGTTCATCTAGATCTGAACATCAAGGTAGTGTTCAGAAAAAAGGCTTTTATTTAAAAAAAAGTATATTTAGTTGTCGCTAAAATAGAAGGTTTACACCAATTTTGTGAGGACTGCATCCGTGGTCAAGCTGTCGCAGCTACAACTGATATGTTACTGGTGGATGGAGGAAGTGGACTCAAGTGTTTGGCTCACAAATGTGCAAATTCTATCTTATTTTGTAGGTTTTTATAAATAGTGATTGAGACTTGACTTAAAAAGACACGCTGAAGATTAAAAAAAACTTTTAAAATAAGAGTGAAAACATTGTTTCAGAAAGGGGGACCCGATAATGGAAAAGAATCGAGAGATAAAATTTGAAAATTGCACCATAAGTCACTTTTAATATCTAAAGTTTTGTTCTATTTTTTCTAACAAGTTAGCTCTTTAATGAGTGAAAAACATGCAAATTTGTTGTAAAAAACTTAAAGCACAAGTAAAAAAGGTTTTAACTAGGTTTGTCGGATATCCGAAAATATCGAATTGGGATATCCGATCCGTGTCCGATATCCGAAAATTTCGGATAACGGATATTATTAAATCCGATATTTGTTTCGACAACCCTATTTCTGGTCATGCATTTCCGAGGCCAGCCTTCTTTTTGTTAACTCTCTCAGGTCTCGAATGAGAAAACAAACGGCGGCTATTCATTATTAAAGCAGAATTCGCAGATGGGATATTCAAGAAAGCGGCTAAAAAATGAGAAGGAACTAGAAAAAATTTCAGTTTGGCTAATAATTTGTCATTGTTGTTGAATAATTATTTCAATAAATTTTTTCTTCGTTTTTCTGGAAGTATATCAACTTCACGATACCTGATATTTGATATCCAAAAATTTCAGATATCCGATCCGGGATCAGATATCCGGAAAAATCCCAGATAATATCCGAAATTATCTTATACCGGATATCCGATCCGACAACCCTATTTTCAACCAAGGCATTTCTCGAATAACTGCTCAGTGAATTCAAGCGCTGTCTCGTCTTTGAGCGCTTTTAAACTTTTAGATTTTGGTTTACAGTCAAACTCGATTTAAGGACACCCTGGGGACCGACCAAACTGCTGTCCTTAAATCGAGTGTCCTTAAATAGAATTTTTTTCAATTATACTAAAACGTAAGAAACTAAAACCAAAAGACACCAAAACAGATGTCCTTAAATCGAGGGTGTCCTTTAATCGAGTGTCCTTAAATCGAGATTTGACTGTAGAACTCAATTTCACTCAAAATCCTGAAATTTTCCCGATTTTGGAGGAGATATAAAAAGTCATCCCTAAAATAAAGGAAGCCTGTCATAAATGCAGGGACAGTGCTGGGTTAGCGTTATATCGAGGACAGATTATTATAACAAAAACGATACACTAAAAAACAAGTGAAAATATTTAGGAAATTTTGCATTTTCTATAATCTAAATAAATAAAAATATATAAATTTAGCTGAATGCCGCTCCTTTATTCCTGCCGAGGTGCAAACTGTTCTCAACGATCGAGCTGTGGAAGTTGTTCTGGCACTGCTAACATTGAAAATTTAGAAAGGTTGCATTTGTTTGCGAAAGTTTTGTTACACAGCAATTGGTTACAGATGCAAAAGGTGTGCGTTTGCCAAGGAGATGGATGTGTCTAAAGAAGAAGTCAAGGTGTTTTCTTGCCTAAGCTGTCAATACGAGTATTGTAGGTGGGATACTTAGTTTGTTAAAACGATATAATAAAATTATTTGAAAAACTTTTAAGAATTTGTGATAGAGAGTGGACAGACGACCATTTTGGCAAGAAGTGCATAGAAGTGGCTCAGCGAGAAGAAAAAGACAAAAAAGATAGAAAGAAGTATTGTTTTACAGCTTGAAGTTAGGGCTCTGTTTTACACTGCTTTCAAAAGTTTTTGAAACATTCGACAAGTCAGAAACCAAGCGAAAAGTCGAAGTTGAAACTTTTTGCTTCGGATTTTCTTTTTGGTCTATATTTTGTCTAAACTTAGCGGTCTTAAAATATTATATATGGGCAACGGAATTTTTTTTCCAAAACTGGTGCCATACACCACTAAGTTGGTGCAACTGTTTGCAAGATTAATTACTTTTGGAGCAGAAGATTTATATGAATAACTGGCTTTTGATAACTATAATTTTTCTTTTTCTATAGTTTTTTTTAAATTAACTTTTTCAACAATTCAGAGAATACGAAAAAACGAAAAAGCTGTGAACAGATTCACTAAGTGTCCTGGTTGCAAATTACCTTTCGTCAAGAATGGAGGCTGTGATCATATGAGCTGCCGGTTAGCAAGAATTTTTACTAGTTTTACTTTTAAACCAGCAAGTCACTTCAGATGTGGCAACCAATTCAGCTATACCAAATCCAAGCAAGATGCTCTCACGCCGCACAGGATTCGCAAGCTAGTAATGACTCACAGAGCACTATAGAGCTATATGAAGGTGAATCCAGTGGATTCAGTTCGGACGAGTATGATGGTTAATGCGCTTAAGTGGTCAATGGAAACATATTAATTCCATTGTGCAGATCAAATTGTGAAAGTTGCCTTAGTTCTTGCACTGATTAATAAAAAATATTTCTAAATGTTTTTTTGGCGGAAGGTTAATTTAATAAACGCAAAATTAACAAATCAAATAATTCAATAGACTGATCTTCATCAATAAATTTTTCAAAAACCAAATATTCCATGATATTTTTCAACAAGCACACTTCGATGAAAAAAACACACATTTAAAATTTAAAAAATGTCTTTTGATAAACAAAATTGATAATTTTAGCAGTTTGATGACTAATTTTAATTATTATATATTTTTGAGAAAGTCCAAGTTTTAGGATCATGTCAGCAGTACAAGCATCAAACGTCGGTAAGAAAATTACCATAGCTCTTAAAAAAATTTTCCTGGGGATATAATAAATTATGGGTAAACAGAACTCCTTGGGACCGGAATTTTCAAAAATAAAAAATGCGAATGTAGCACCGGAACTTCCGGTCAAATTTTTTGCAATGCTTAATCCCGGTCCGTCTCTGTCACTGAGTGTAATAAGAAGAAAACGATGTTTAAGTTCAAATTATATAAAACTTTTTTGAAATTTGTCTAGCTCAGGAAACAGTAACCTGTTTGTTTTTCGTAGCTATCTGTATACCTCTTAGACACTAGCACACAAAGGAATATAGACGCCTATCAGCGCCTTTATCGTATTTTGAGTATTATGTCTACCTCAAATTTTTCCAAGAGGTTTTACATAAAAGGTGAGAGGCCCAGCGGCATCGTCAGAAAATTGGCGCCAATTCAAATAAATTTTGTTCAACTTTTCTTCGAGATTTTCCCACGAAACCTTCTATTTTCAACTTTAATGGCAAATCTCAAAATTTTTCACAGCAATCACTAAATCTGAATGTCAAAGGTCTTTTGATGTCAAAAGATATTTCAAATAAGTACAAACTCGCTTGAAAAAATATTTTCTTAGAAAAAAATTATAAATAGTGCAACGGGACCACTCATAGGATTCTCTCATGAACTCCCCCCCCCCCTTTTTTTCAGGACCCAAAATCTTTTTTATTTTTAAATTTTTTAGTCAAAATATTTTTTTTTTGCTCCAAAATAGCAATAAGCACTGGATAAAATGAAATAAAATCTTTTTTTACCCAAATGTCCTTTTTTTTTCATTACGAACCCTGCTATTAAAAGATATTGTGACACCTATTCTTTCAAAATAGGTGTCTTTATTTCGAGAGCAGCAGGTCGTGATAGTAAAATTGCTTGTTTTTCCTAATATGACTGGTAAAATCAGAATTTTTACGATTTTTTTGATGAAACTGACAAATCAAAATTGGCGAAAGACTTCGAAAATGGAGTTAAAAAGGGACAAAGCTTTTTTTTTGCTGCAAAAAGACTTTTTTTTGCTGCAAAAAGACTTTTTTTTGCTGCAAAAATTAGTTGATGCAAAAAATCTTTTTTTTGCTGCAAAAAAACTTTTCTTTGCTGCAAAAAGTCTTTTTTTTTG
Source organism: Ditylenchus dipsaci (assembly GCA_004194705.1). Taxonomy (NCBI): domain Eukaryota; kingdom Metazoa; phylum Nematoda; class Chromadorea; order Rhabditida; family Anguinidae; genus Ditylenchus; species Ditylenchus dipsaci. The sequence goes on along the minus strand of SADC01000316.1, from coordinate 86,716 downwards.
CTGCAAAAAGACTTTTTTTTGCTGCAAAAATTAGTTGATGCAAAAAATCTTTTTTTTTGCTGCAAAAAAACTTTTCTTTGCTGCAAAAAGTCTTTTTTTCGCTGCAAAAAGACTTTTTTTGCTGCAAATCGGCTTTTTTTTGCTGCAAATCGGCTTTTTCTGGTCCAAACTATTTTAGCTGTAATTTTGGCGTGCGGTCGATTGGTCCACAGGTCAATTGGTCCACAAAATTATTTTCAAATTAATCTTTTTTGTCTTGTGAAGAACTTCTGTTATTTTAACAGTTTTTCGATAATTCAGCTTAACCCTACTGGTTAATCCACGCACCAAACCAAACCAAGTGGTCATCCCTTTGTTGTTAAATTATTTTTTATGTTTTTCGGGTTCTATTACCTATTTTATACACTAATTCGAGCATTCTAAAGAGGGTTTGATAATAGTAAAATTCCATTTTGTGGGTAATTTATAGTTTCGTTAAAATTGCTGGAATGACCCTGAAAGCTGAACTGGTGTTAAGGTAGTAGTACGGTACTAGTACCAAGGCATTGACAGGTACCGGTATTTTCAGGAGTAGAAGTGCCTAGGAGTGGTGCTTGGGGTGGTGGTTGTTTCTAGGTGGTACCAGGTATTCCATAAAGGGTTTGGTGTGTTTATTAGTTTCGACGGAAATAAACTGGTAAGTAGTAATATAGTCCAAGGTGTTCGATCAGGAGTAGGACCAGTTGCTTGGGTTTTGTTAGGTGTACCCAGTTTATTAGTAAAAATGCCGTGGACCCACCCAGAAGTAGGAAAACTCAGGCAGTGTACTGGTACCCGGTAGTATATTGTCGACTGTAAAGAAATTTCAAAATTTACAATGTTTTTCTATGATCAAACCTCAGTTTTCATGGATAATCTATGCACCGACTAAACCAAGTGGTCGTCCACTTGGATCGATTTTTTTCACGTTTTATGTCGCAAAATTGTTTTTTCTGGACTAATACGGGCAAGCTGAAAATGGTTTGATAATAGTGAAATATGGGTTTCTGGAATATTTTTTGAGTATTGGGGAATAATTGATTTTACCAAAACTCTATTTCACCAAAACTCAAAAAATACTCGAGAAAATGGCATTTTACCACTATCAAACCATCTTCAGCATATCCGGATCAGTCCAGGAAACGGGTTTTGGAACATGAAAAACGTGAAAAAAAATTTGCTCCAGGTGGACGACCACCTGGTTTGGTTGGTGCGTGGATTAACCAGTAGGGTTAAGGCTGAATTATCGAAAAACTGTTAAAATAACAGAAGTTCTTCACAAGACAAAAAAGATTAATTTGAAAATAATTTTGTGGACCAATTGACCTGTGGACCAATCGACCGCACGCCAAAATTACAGCTAAAATAGTTTGGACCAGAAAAAGCCGATTTGCAGCAAAAAAAAGCCGATTTGCAGCAAAAAAAAGTCTTTTTGCAGCGAAAAAAAGAATTTTGCAGCAAAAAAAAGTTTTTTTGCAGCAAAAAAAAGTCTTTTTGCAGCAAAAAATATTTGCAGCAAAAAAAAGTCTTTTTGCAGCGAAAAAAAGACTTTTTGCAGCAAAGAAAAGTTTTTTGCAGCAAAAAAAAGATTTTTTGCATCAACTAATTTTTGCAGCAAAAAAAAGTCTTTTTGCAGCAAAAAAAAGTCTTTTTGCAGCAAAAAAAAGCTTTGTCCTTAAAAAGTGTCGTACTCTTGGCGGAGACGAAATTGAGGGTCTGATGAGGAGGAGAAGATTGGTGCAGAAAAAGTCGGTCATACACGGCAATATTTGCCGAATATGACGACTATTTTTGCACAATCTTTTCCTCCCCAGTCAGACAATTTATTGAGAGTCAACTGTGTCTGAAAACATGAACAGGCAGTTTTTGCAAGGCGTAAAAAAACTTTCAGATCACTTTTAATAAGGAGGTATGCTACAATTTAGATGAAATATGGCAGGTCTAAAATGAAAATTTTTGTTATAAAATCTATTTGCAGCTCTTGAGCCTCGCGGGTTCCCAGTTTTGGGTATTGATGACCATTATTTGTACGTATATGGCGGCATTGATGGGCCTACACATCTGTGTGTTTGGAGATACCATTTGCTAACTGAAACATGAGAACAAATTAGAAGTAGAATGTGACGAAGGTTACAGACACTTAAATGATACAGAATCTCCTTGTCAACAACATCAAGGTTTGGATATCTATTTCAAATGGAGTCACGACCTTATTCGGCTCTAGGGGGGCGGGATTTTGGTTCACCAACTTTTCACTATAATTTTTTTAAAATTTTTGTATGTTGATTATGATAATCATAGTAATTTTGATAATTCTTATTGGTCAAACCTTTTTTTTGCAGCTGAGTCACTGATTTTCTTATTTTTTCTTTTTTTTTCTTTTTTTGAATCAACGAAAAAAACGGGCAAATCAGCTGATAAAAGAAGTAAATCAGCTGCAAGACCAAATCAGCTGCAAAAAAAGGTTGCCTATTTTTATTAGTAATTATGAAAGTCATGCTATTTAATGTAATCATGGTCATATATGATATTGAACAGCATAATCAACTCGATCATGAGCCCTTAATCAACATTTTTTTCTATGATTACTAATAGACGGTTAAACAAATCGTTATGATTATCATAAACAACATGGGAAATATAAACAAATCTTTTGGTGAAAAAATCGGTGCCCCAACCCTTCCTCCGCAAAGTACATAAGGTCCGGGTTCTCACACTGAGCGGGTGAGGTGCGGGTGTAGTTCAAAGCACAGGGGTAGGTCGAGGTCGATGTATTCTCACAATGTCGGGTGTGGCTCAGGTCGCGCAGAGGTTGCATTCGAGCTTTTGACATTGCAACTTTGCCTTTTTCGAATTGTATTTTTCAAAGTTGGGTAAATTTTTATTAATTTTAGCGGGTGATTTTTAATTTTTTCGGTGCAGGGGCGGGTGAACGTACGGGTCGAGGTGTAGGTTGGTGTGAGAACATACCCACCTGTACCAACACCTGCGCCCACACCGGTAGGGTCACATTTCATATCGCGATATTTCATTTTGCGATATTTCATTGATTTTCTCTGACTTTTTTTCGAACTCTCTGAAAAATTTTTTTACTATTTGACAGCTAAGATTTCAAGCTGCAAAATGGTCATTTTCGGGATGGTGTTTAAAATAATATTGGCCTACGAGATGAGTTTTTTGGTCGAAAAAAACATTTTTTTAAACCACCAACCAAACCAAGCTTTTCACCAAAAAGCCATCCAGTAGGCCAACATTATTTCAAACCGCGGCCCAAAAAATACCATTCTGAAGCCTGCAGTCTGAGGTATCAGATAGTAAAAACTATTTTTTCAAAGAGTTTAAAAAATCAGAGAAAATGAATAAATATCGCGATGTGAATTGTGACCCTACCCCAACACATACACCTCTTACTGTGATAGACCTAATAAACTGCTTTTTAGGTGCTCGCTGTGAAAATTGTTGGTTAAAACTAGGCTTGGCAGAGCGGGGTAATAATCCCGAAACGGGATTCGTATTTTTTAAAGTCAAGTGTTTATACATTGATGAATTTCTTTTTTTTTAAAGGTCCGTGAAATTCTCCTCTATCTTTGAGTGATTATATATACAGTCGACGCTCGATTTAGTGTTCACTCTGGGACCGCTCTAGGTGAACACTAAATCGCGGTGAACACTAAATCGGGTGAACACTAAATCAAACTTTTACTAAAGCGAGCGTCGACTTTAGTCATTTTACTTAGCCGCTGACTAAATAAGTTGGGTTTAGATGAACACTAAATCGGGTGATCACTAAATCTAGCGTCGACTGTATATCCACTGAATATATCCACATGAATGGTGGAACGGAATTCCGATTTCCGTCTTCCGATTTCCGATTCCGGCACTTTTTCTTTCCGTTTTCCGATTTCCGATTTCCGAAAAAATAGGGCGAATTTCGGAAATTCGGAAGAGAATAGTTCACTGAAAAAATATTTCGAAGTATTTTTGCAGAAATGTCTTGCAAGGAAATGGAAGTTAAAGCTTTGCGGAGCGTACACACTCATTTGGGCGGAACTCATTTGGGCCCTCATTTGGGTGAAACTCATTTGGGCGCCCTTTGTTTGGGCGCCTCATTTGGCGCCATTACTATATAGTGATTTTAAAATTATTTAAATAGTCTGAAAAGGCTATGCTAACTCCGAGGTAGCATGTGAACCATCGATACCTGCCTAAAAAGAGTATCCATCTCCACAATCCAAAAATTTTTAGATTTTGTCAAAAAAATTTAAACCATTGTATTGTACTCAAAACCAAGCGTTTAACATGTTTAATGATACCAAACAGCAACTTTACTAAAAAAAAAGCTCGTGCCGAGGTAGGTACGTGACTTAAAAAAGTATCTATTTGAATAATTTGGACACCGGTGTCAAAATTATCTCCCTCTCCCGATCCTCGTGTGAAGTGTTACTTTATTACTAAATCATGAACGATAAACGACTTAATCGTAACTTGCGACCATATACTTAGAACTCATTTAGCTAGTTAAAATGGAGATGAAAATAAAGTTTACACTCAGATTGACTCGAACCAGCAACCTCGCTGACGTGTTATATGAAGCTCCGCAGCAACCCCACCCCAATTTAGACAAGTGCTCTCCACTCGGATCAAATTTTTTTAAATGCTTTTTCGAGTTTCGAAACAATTTTTCTGCACTAATTCGAGCATGCTGAGATGGTTCGACAATGTAAATCACGCTTTTTATCGAGAAATTTTCGAGTTATTGCTAACGATTGATTTTGATAAATCAAGAATTAGCAATAACTCAAAATTTCTCGATAAAACGTGATTTTACCACTGTCAAACCATCTTCAGCATGCTCGAATAGTTCAGAAAAATAATCTTGGAATCCACAAACGTGAAAATTTTTTTGATCCAAGTAGACGACCACTTGGACATCCACCGCCGAGGTTGCTGGTTCGAATCCACCTGGGTGCACACTTTCATTTTTTTACCGTAATTTAAATATAAAAAGACGAACGTTTGACCGTTCAGGACATTTTGGTGAAAAACCCCTACTCAAATAAACCCTACTCTGAAGTTACCTGGATATCAACCTGTCCAGGTGGTACTCACCCTAGATTTGGGATTGAATGGACCATTGAATGGGGATCTGTAAACTGAGGCTGGAGGTAAATATCACTGTTGAGGTTGAAAATCACTATATAATAATGGCGCCCAAATGAGGGCGCCCAAATGAGTACGAACCGATGCATGTGTACAACATTAAATTTTGGCACTAGGAAATTTTTTGAATTTCTTCCGATTTCCGTCTTCCGATTCGATTTCCGGTAGTTTTTTTTCTTCCGATTTCCGACTTCCGGTTTTTGAGAATTTTCTACTTCCGGTTCCGATTTTTGTTTCCGACTTTTTTTGTCTTTCCGTTCCAGCCCTGTATGAATATATCCACTGTATATCCACTGAAAACAATTTATACGCGAAAATTTGTGATTAAGCAAAAAATCCCGATTATTATCCGGAAAACGGAATAAAAATCCCGAAACGGTATTCGTCTTTTTTTGAAGTCAAATGTTTATACACTGATGACTTTCTTTTTGTTTAAACATGCGTGACACGTTCCTCTATCTTTTGGTATATAATGCTCTTGACATGTTTCATTGAAAATGAGTCAAATAGTCGTTATATGAATACCATAAAATCCCTTGCCAGCCTAGCTAACCGCAAAAAAAGTTTTCACCGATCCGCGAAAGCTCTTCACAAAAAAAATTAAAAATAGGGCCAATTTACGACTTATTCTGTAGACGAAGGTGGCTGCTTATAATTACTAGTGCCTGAAATTTTCAGTGCCTTTTGCCCCATCTTGCACAGGACCAGTGTTTTTGGTAAAATGTACTCCACATGTGGACGAATTGATGTATACCAGGAAACGCCTTCTATATCTGTCGACTGCAGAAATCAAATCAGCAAGAAAAAGAAGACAAATTTAAAGCCGAAAGACTGAAGTTTATTGATGCAGACAGGTCTTTGGAAGAAATGTTGACGGCTTGTTACAATTTTGTGGTGTTGTCGCTTTAGACGATAAAAATTTCTTATTATATGTTTGGCTGTAGTGTCATTAATCCTAGTAATAACACAGAAGTTGAAAAGATTCCATGTTTTTCAACTTAAATTGACTGATACTGGAACATGGCACTGGACATGCCTTTCTTGGATTTTTTAATTAAAGATCTATACTTGTTGAGGACAATGAGAATGTGGCGAATTCAAATGCGCGCGGGACACCTTTTCAACTCCAATGCTTTTTAAATTGTGTATTTTTGGTATATACACATTACCCAACAGTATATACCTGGTACACCCGTTCGTGTCTAATCCGTTTGTGTCTAATTTTTTAGATAACCTAATTCATTTTTATTGACTTTTTTCACTATTAAACCACAGTCAACCCTTGATATAGTGACACTTTGTGACACCTTAATATAGTGACACCTTATGTGCATTGCTAACACCAGGTGTTGGTACTCAGATAATGTCCTCAGGGCCTAGCAGACTATTTGAAAAATGAAAAATTTTCATGAAAAAATTGAAAAAATGAAAATGAAAATTGAAAATGAAAATTCTGAAGCTGACTATTGAAAAATTGAAAATGAAAAGTGAAAATGAAAAGTGAAAATTTCCACTTTTCAAGCAGACTAAGCATTTTTCAATTTTTCATTTTCACTGAAATTGTCATTTTGCGCAATTACTGTACGGGGGCTGTTTGGGGGGGGAGGCTGTACCGAAAAAGGTAAAGAATATTTGGTAAAAGCACATTTGGTAAGAAAACTTTTTGGTAAAGGAACATTGGTAAATTTTTTTAGTAAGGCACTTTTGTAGTTGTTTTGTGTCAAAGACGTTCTTATTCCTACTTTTCTTCTCTTCCCTTTCTTTCTCCGGGTTTCTATATCTATTTCCTCCCATTAAAATTCTTCTTAATTATCCTCATTTTTCTAACTAAATAATGTGTTAGATTAGGTTTGTCAGGACAAAAATCAATATTTCACCCACGCAAACCCAAAACGTGGTTGGTTATCTCCTGGTCAGGTGGATGTTCACCTGGATGCAACCAACAAATTAAAATTTAATGAGTACAAAAATAAACCATTTTTTTTTTTTTAACTTAATTGTGCGAGGAATTGGTTTGTTAAGACTAAAGTGCGATTTTACCTACCCAACTCCAAACCTGGGGTTGGCTACCACCTGGACAGATTTATATCCAGGTAACTCCAGAGTAGGGTTAATTCACCCAAACGCCCTAAAAGTCCTGGTCACTAGGTGCTTAACGGGGTCGGAGAGCATAAAGTGCTTTTAGATGATTGGAAAAACGTCTATTGCCTCCGAAAACGGTGTCTCTGTGACCAAAACAGCCAATAAGATCTATGGCCAAAAACAAGAACTCTATGACCAAAAAGATATACCAACCGAAAATATCCACGGAAAAAGTGCTTTACCAAAAAGTTTTTTACCACATGTGCCTTTACCAAAGAAAATTTCACCAAATATGCCTTTATCAAAAATTTTTACCAAATATGCCTTTACCAAAAGAAATTTTTACAAATGTGCGTTTTAGTTAAAACACCCTAGAAACGAATAGCACTATTTTCACTGCTGTTATCACTGTCGCTTGCAGACATCGCCTGAAGTAGAAGCAAATAAGCAATTTACTACTGCACTAGTAAAGAATCCTTGTCCAAAATATGCCTTGGTCCCCCTGTTGTTTTTTTGTGAATGGCACAAGCTTTTTTCACAAAAAAACAACAGGGGGACCAAGGCATATTTTGGACAAGGATTCTTTACTAGTGCCTTACTACTTGTTCTATCACAAAAACACAAAATCTGAGCCCAAAAATCGTGTTCAGCGCATAAAAATAGCCCCAGAATAAAGCTATGTAAAATTCTGAAAAATTGATGACGGGATGACCGGTCATCAATTTTTCATGAAAAATGAAAAAATTTTCACTTTTCACTTTTCAATTTTTCAATAGTCTGCTTGAAATGAAAAAATTTTCAATTTTTCATTTTCACTTTTCATTTTCAATTTTTCATTTTTCGAATATTAGTCTGCTTGAGAATTTTCACTTTTCAATTTTCATTTTCAATTTTTCATTTTCACTTTTCAAATAGTCTGCTAGGCCCCAGGGGCCTATTCTACTAACATGAAAAGTGAAAAATTTACATGAAAAGTGTAAGTGAAAATGAAAATTGAAAAGTGAAAATTTCTGTTCTACTAAGTGAAAAGTGAAATGAAAAGTGTAAGTGAAAAGTGAAAATTTCCACTTTTCTGTTCTACGAAACTTTTCATTTCACAAAAAAAAAATTAATAACTCTTTTTATGGGATCGAAAGAAGAAAAAATCCAAAGCAACTAACCAAATTTTTTCGCGGTTGCTTAACCGATCATTGAATGTTACGTTTTGTTGAATAAAATGAGTTGACTGTACTGATAGAAGCCTGATAAAAGGACACTATCAATAAGCTGCCACCAAATACACTATGAGCATGCCAACGGTGACCCCAGGAGTTGCGTTTACCAGGACTTAACTGTGAAAACGCAAGCTCCGTCCGTACTGATATTTTTTATTTGCGCTCCGTAGCAAGCCAGTGGCTACCGCCATGCCTGGTGACTGGCACAATAAATTTTGGTTTGGTTTCCAATTCTTTGTTCGAAAAGTGTTGAAAAGCCTTGAATTGGATCCAACTTGGACATGATTCCTAACAAGAGCGACGCGACACTGTCGTTGACAATAATACTGATTGATCTAAGACTGGATTAAAAATAGAAGGCTGGTTAACGACTTATTCCGCAAAAGTGGGGTCAAAACTTTTCCGTAAATATTTACTCCGCGCCAAATGAAGGATAACCAAGAAACAAAAACATCGTGTTTTTGACACTATACATCAATTTGGGCTCAAGAGAAGGCGATAATATAATTTCGAGATCACGTCAGGAAAACATATGGCCGTTTAAACAACCCATTCGAAGCGAAACCGAAGTGCACAAAGAAGCTTCTCCCGAGCGCTGAGAGGATTCGATCGTTGAGTAGACGGCTCTAGCCCTGGCCCAAGAATCCGAGTAGAACGTCAGCTTGCCTTGGCGTGAGACGAAAGCGCTCCCGAAACATCCCTGGATCATGACGATTGCTCGCGGTCGAAATACACGTTGCCTACGAACTTGATCTCGCTCCTCTTCGCCAAACTTTCGCTGCTCGAAGACATTGCTATCTAAGTTGTAAAAAATAATAAACCTTGAGTGGAAAAAGAAGAATGAGCACAAGGTTAATAAGCAGCGAAGCAAATATAACCGAGAGACAAGCAAGCTAGACATACGGAAGCATTGGCAAAAAAATCGCATTTTTGAAAAGTGTCGGCCAGTCGCTTAGCGACAAAATTCGTGAATAAATTTTCACTTTTCACTTTACATTTTTCAATTTTCAGTTTAGTAGAACAGCAAGTGAAAATTTACATGAAAATTTTTCATTTTTTTCAATTCCCTTTCGCTTTTCAGTTTTCACTTTTTCAAATCTTAGTAGAACAGAAAATGAGATTTACTTTTCATTTTTCATTTTCACTTTTCACTTTTTCAATTCACTTTTCATGTTAGTAGAATAGGCCCCAGGCAGCTGTTCCCTGATGGTCCCACTTTGGTGCTGTACTCATGTAATGGTATTCTGGGCGTTAAGCGATCGATCCACACCGTATAGTCCATACACGAATTGGTTCATACTTTTTAAAATGTGGCGTTGAGAATTTTCTCCTAATTTTTTAGTCTGAACCAACCTAACCAAGCGGTCGTCCACTTGGAGCAATTTTTTTTTGAATTTTTTGGGTATTAAAACCTGTTTTCTGGACTAACTCGGGATGCTGAGAATGGTTGATAATGGTAAATGGCGTTTTCGTGGGTATTTTTGGTATTAGGAGATAATGATTTTACAAAAACTCGATTATACCAAAACTCAAAAATACCCTGCAAAACGGCATTCTACCAATATCAAACCACATTCATTCATGCCCAAATTAGTCCAGAAAATAAGTTTGCAACTTGAAAACGAAAATTTTTTTTGATCTAAGTGGACGACCACTTGGCTTAGTTGCTTCAGATTGAAATACAAATTCCCACAAATTTTTTTTGGAGTGTTTTGATAGTTTCGGGTGGTTTCTTTGTTGGTTTTAAGTGTGTTGGTTACTTTAGTTGGGTTTGGAGGGTTTTGGGTGTCTTAAGTAGGTTTTGAGTGGTTTAGGGTGGTTCAGACACATTCTAAAATTTTTTGAAAAAACAACAGGAGGACCAAAGCAACCTTTGAATAAAAAATTAACGAAACGTCTATTTACCGTAATTCACATCGCAAGGGTGAGGGTAGTAGGAGTGCACAATACAAATGAGTTAGGTTATGTAAAAAATTAGACAAACGGTTTTAGACACAAACGTCCGTGTCCCTATATACCTACCTAGGCCACTATATATAAAATAGGGGCAATAGGCGCCTATCGGCGCCACTATCGTACAAAACAATGCTAACTGAAAAAACGATCTTATCACACATTGCAGAACTTTCGATAGAAAAATTGTTTTTAAGTGATGAAAAATTTTGGAAACAAAAACTTTTCAAACATACCGTATTTCCTCTAATTGCCACCCTAGGGCGCTTATTTTTCGATCGAGTTCTAGAGGGGGCGCTTATTAGAGTCATTTTGAAATTTTTAGGTGAAAATTCAAAATATAAAATGCAGAATTAGTAGAGCTCGGAAAATAAGAAAACGCGAAAAAAACCCTGTTCGAAAAAATGGAGAATGGCAATAAAAAAGTTTTGCTGAAAAGTCTAAAATCGAGCATTGTCAAATAGGAAATTGCTAAAAAGAGAACGCACGTATTAGGAATCGACCTGTGACATAAATAATGAGGTGCAGCCTATAACAGTTTTTAATCTAAAAAACGAGCATGCCCGTTTATTTATCTCACCTCCTAGGGTGCCCGTTTATTAAGACTGTCCGATTATTGGAGACGCCAGTATATTATTAAGATACGTACTTTTGAAACGATGATACTGATCTGCATTTTATTATCCTAGATCATAATCATACCTAATTTTAGGAGCATGATTCCTAAAATTCCTATCCCTTATCAAGAGTCAAATTAAAAAAATAACTACTGAGTTTACATACAGTTAACTCCATCCATAGTGTACACCCGCCATAGTGTACACCCCCTCCATATTGCACACCCGGTTCCGATGTGGTTTGCACCACACAGTCAACTTTCTCCATATTAACTCCTCGCCATAGTGCAGCCCATACCATAGTGCACACCTAACACCGGTCCCTTGGGTGCACTATGGAGAGAGTTGACTGTATCGAATAATAAGGTAAAAACTACCCCATGACAACCAATACTTCTCAAAAGGCTAAATTTACCTTGACCCCAGCAATAACCTTGACCCTCAATATACTCAACCTGACCCCACAAAATCAATACCCTCAATAAACCTCAATAAACCTTGACCCCAGCATACACGTACAACAACAGGAAGAGACCAAGGCATGTTTTTTTGCATTTATACATCCAGATTTGTCCAACTACCTAAAACCACTCAAAGTACCCTAAAATCATATTACCGTCCTAACCACCCTAAGCCATCAAAAACATCATTAATATCCAAAAACATACTTAACCACCAGAACACCAAAACCATACTAGACCGTCCAAAAACATATTCAACCACCAAAAACCACTTCGAATTCCTAGTTTGGTTCTGTTTAGGATAATTTGGACACAATCTGGATATTCATTAAAAAATGCAACACTGTGCCCTGGTCCCCCTGTGTTGCTATGCATGCTGGGCGTCAAAGTTTATTGAGTGCTGGGGTGTAGGTAAGCTGCTCCCTTCGAGTTTTTTTAGAAACAAGCGTTGACAATGATGAACGATTAAGAGCTAGATTTGTTAGATGAACTCATAACCTCAATAGCGAACTGCTATATTTTTGTGTAGTGAACCAGCAGATTTGCTTTCTTCACTTCGATAGACGCAACCAACACTCCAACTCCTTCAGAACAGTAACATTTTTTTTCATTCTTTAGCAATACGCCTGCTTCTAGTTGTTGAGATTCGACCTGAAACAAATCTGTTTACACTGGAATTTCTAAGCCATATGACGAACTTGGATACCCAACTTTTAACCATGGAAGAGCATTCGCTTGGCAGACAAACTTTTTACATGGACACCTATTTACTGAAGCAACGAGTCACTCAGATAATCACTTCAAATTTTCTGGGCTTTAAACCTGAGCTCCTCTCCAGTCAAATCACCTTGGGATCCAAGCAATCTCTTTGATAAATTCTGACTATACTTTGTGACCTGAAGTGTCATAAATATTTTTTAATTATGTTTTAATTTTTCGATCAAAAGAAAATATTTGGTAAAAAAATTAAACGGAGGGAAAAGCTACTTAGGTTTCAAAATTCGGCTCGGTGGCGCAGTGGATGAGCTTTTGGGTTTTTTCGGCCCGAATCGTGCACAGGTCGATGCCACGTGGTGGCACTCTATTTATTTATGCTGTTTGACCAATTTCTTTGAGTTATTCGACTTTTAGCGCCAGATTCGGAATCAGCGACCCCGATTACCCCTAGTCATTGGTCGAAAACCCCAAAATAAATGGCGTGCCACCAGGTGGGATTGAACCTGTGCACGATTTCGGGGCAAAAACGCAAACGATTACACACTGCGCCACCGACGCCACTTATCCATACGTAAGTGGCTTTTCCCCTCGTTTAAGCTGATTCGACTGGGGGGGATGTTAGGCTCAGGTTTCTAGTAAGTGACTGGATCGTCTTTAGCCAATTTTTTTTAGTATTTGATATAAATGGTGTTTCATGAAGTGATTTTTACAGATCGTCTTAAAAATCTTTTCAACATTTACTTATTTTACTCAAATCACGAAAAATTACTTTAAATCTTGGTCCTCTTTGGTTTCCTGTTTGAAAACAAGAAAAAATCAC
>SADC01000316.1:0-73657 GCA_004194705.1 Ditylenchus dipsaci | reverse complement strand
AAAAAAAAGCAAAACCGGTGATGAAATTTTGTGATTTACATGTGATAAACATGAAAAATAAAAATTTTACTATAAGATTGAAATAACTTGTCTGCAAAAAATCTGAGAAAATTTTGAATTTACTAAACATTGTCAAGACAGCTGAAATCTCAACATTCAGGCGCCGGCGCCGCAGCTGAAGGGGCGCCGGGCCCGCGCCGCAGCTGAAGTGGCGCCGGCGCCCGACTGTTAAGATTTTTTGGCAGCATTTTTTAGCCTGACCAAGTCAGTTAGAATTCGCATAGCGGAGGTGACTGAAATTTTGATAACATAAATCAGGCAGGATCTAGACCACCGACCAAGAGTTGATAGATGTATGATGTAGTCTAGAGAAAAATACAGTTTCTTCATAGAAAACAATTGACAGTGAAGCAAGTAGCTTCATGGCAAGTCTCGTCTCTTCATATTGATGATATATTCATATTGATTTTGATCATTTTAAATTGGTGCTTCAAAACAGGGTGAATTTAGCATAAAAGATGTGAAAGGTGCACCAGTAATTCATTATATTCTCCCTTTTGCAATGCTTTGGTTTTGTGGTTCATCTATTCTAAACCGTCTTTATTGCCTATAGTGCTAGCTTGTTGTTGCTTCATATTAGTAGCAGCTCAAATAAAGATCCTAGTAAGTAACTTTTAAATAATTTGAAATGTGATTTATTTTTGAAAACAAAATCTGTGTTCATCCAGACTTTTTGCAAATATTCTTAAACGATCATGCCCGTGCACCACAACCAAATCAAACTGGAAAATTTCTTTACCGTATATTTCCTATTAAGGGTTCAATGAAGGGTTCCTTGAGTTCAAAATCGTGTTCTTGGCATTGCTTTTTCGACCCACTTTTGAAGACTCCTCATAGGCAAGTTACCACTCATTTTGTAATCACTGAGATGAGCTACAAAAAGTGGTAACTTGCCGGACAGAAGTTTTAAAAAATGGGTCAAAAACACAATGCCACAAACAGGTTTTTGAATTTAAGGGGGGGGGGGCGTTTAATAAGAAATATACGGTAAATTCTTCTGTTTTCAGTGGCTTCTCATTCAATTTGATATTGATAACTTCAGATTTATTTTTAAAACCAAGCGTGAAATTTCGAAAACATCAATAATAAGGCATACCAGCGAGTCACATTCCAACTAAGGCGCGACCCAGCAGTTTTAAATAGATCCTCCCTGCTTTTACCGTCTTTTGTTCAATGTCTGTAAGTAAAGTCGGTTGAGAGGTCAACATATTAAGGCGCATACACAATGAGTAGGCTGCTTTCAGATGATAAAACAGACTACTCACTAAGAATCTGCGAAACAGAATCCTCGCTTTTTAATTTTTTCCAAATTATTCAGTTAGTGTGGTTTTTTATTTTCCAGTTGCTTATGTAGCTTCTCACATCATATAGTTGAGGTTTAGGGCTACCAAATGAGCTGTTGACTGAGTAAATATTGCTTCAAAAACTCAGATAAAATTTTAAGAATCCGCCAAGAATTCTGACTCAAATTTGAGTGCGGATGCTTGGGTGGAGTCTTTCTTTTTTTAACTCAATTTTTTCAACAACATCTACTTTATAAATAGCTCATTTGGTTGCCCTGAATCTTAGCTATAAAATCGCTTCAACAAAACTTTTTTGAAAATTAAAAAAAAGTTATGGCTATTTCCGTGTGACAAATCTGATTTACATCCGCAAACAGCTTCCTAATCGTGTTTTCGACTTTAGGGTTCAACATTTTTGACTAAGTTCTAAAATATCAATTTTTTGAGGGAAAGTGCCAAATCTCATATTTGTGACCCTCAATAAACTCTTTGAGCTTCACAAGATGGCATTGACAGACATTCGAGATCTTTCATGGAGTCAGATTGTGCCCTGTCGTTAATTGTGGAATTTCTCGTATAATAGACTTAAAATAGATATAAAAAGGCCGGGCAAAATCTGACTCAGAAAATGAAGGCGTGTTATATGCTCGCTTACCCTGAGCCTAAGCCTTAAAACATAGGTCAAAGAAGTTATTTAAATAAAAAAATTATGGGGGGGGGGGTATTTGCTACCAGCGCCAAAAAAAATTCTACATGCTGTTTTAGATTGCATAACAAAAGCAAGATGGGAATTTTTGATAAAAGTAGCTGAAAAAGAAGAGATATTTGTGCGAAGAGGTCCTCTTACTCAGACTGAATACACCTGCATTCATGATATACAAGACTCCGACATCGAACAGATCTCAATCATCACTTCTCAGACCGAACCGAAAAAAATTCAAAAAGCGAATTGAAAAACAAATTCAAAAGCCGTCAATCACTTCACCACTTTTGTGTCGGAATGCAAAACACTATTGATAATTTTGAAATTGATTTCGAAAAGTCGGCAAAGAAATGAGGTGCAAAGTGTTTATGCGAGATCTTGTGGCCCAATCCTCCTGGGTAGACATCTACACATATGCTGACAAAACAGTGAAAACGCATCTTTTAAAAAACTTGGAGACATTTTTGAAACATCTTCTGATTCATTCTGGTGAATTCGACCAGGCCATATTGGAACACATTTTCCAAGAGCATCAAAAAGGTCAACAGGCTCTGAAAAAGCAAGAGGAACTGAAAGAAAACAAGGTTGTAGTAGCTAGGGCTGGGATGTCAGGTCTGTATGCCACTTTGCAGTTTTTTAGAGCTGCATGGATGTTACGCTCGTCAATGATAGAAGTGAAGAATATGAAAGAGCCCTGATTGTTGGCTTTGACATGAATTGGCGAGAACAATCAAGATTTTTTCTCGGCTCTAAATTTTGCTAAAATGTTCGGCGAAGAAAATCCTGATGGTCGATTAAGTCCGGCTAACAGTTCTCTGTGGATCCAGCTTAAAAGACTAGAGACCGCATTTAAGGATAGACTACAAGAATTAGAAAAGCTTGCGGCACAAAAGACAGATCAGAAAAACAAACCTCTGCATTGCTTTTAATTACGAAGTTTCGTCCATTCAATTTCCATCTGATGAAAGTTTTAGCTACCATGCAGTGCTAAGTATCCCTAGCAGAAATTCCGACGAAACTGAGGTATACAGTTTTTTATTTATCTTTAAGCTCCATTATTATCTTCTCTTGTCTCTTTTTTTAGCATACAGTTTGTAAGCTTAAGCTAATATTATAAGATATCAAAATGAGGGCGAGGGCGCATATCCACCGGACTTTAGTTTCATCGTCAATTTTTTAAATTTCAGTTACAGTTAACTCTCGATTTAACGACCCTCACCTCAAGTTTGTCCCCGCTTAGGGTCTGACCCTTTTTTACCCTAATTTTTTTCATTTAGATTCGATTTTTGCGAGTTGTCTTTGGCTAATGTAGTCTATATGATAGTAAGAATTTAATTTTGCCAATAGTTTTGAGAAAAAAAAAAGTATTGCCGGAAAAGTACGTAGTTACTCGATTTAAAAGCCATCTAATTCAGAAATAACGGATCGTTAAACTGAGTACCTGCAGATATTTTCAACAAAACTTTTTTTTGAAAAACTACTGGCAAAATTGAAATCCTTGCGATATTTCGGACTAGACAAGCCAAGCCAACAAAACAGCAATACAGTCGACTCTCGATAACCGTCACGCCCAAAAGTTCGTTCCCGCCCAGGGTCCGACACTTTTTTTAGTTGAATTTTTTAATTTTTTTGCCGAAACTGATTCGTCACTCCAGTCCAAAGTATCGCAAGGATTCCAATTTTGCTTCTCGTTTCTCAAAAAAATAAAGGTCTGACCATTAAGACCCGCGCCTCTCGATAAGCCGTCACCCTATTTTCAAAATAGGGTGACAAATTATCGAGAGGCGCGGGTCTTAATGGTCAAAATTTTAACATTTTGAGAAACCATAAGCAAAATCGGAATCCTTGCGATATTTCTGACTAGACTGACGAATCAGTTTCGGCAAAAAGAATTTAAAAATTGAGCTAAAAAAGTGTCGGACCTGGGCGGGAACGAACTTTTGGGGTGGCGGTTTATCGAAAGTCGACTGTAACAAATTTTGGTCAATTTTTTTGTCAATATATCGAAAATTAAAATTTAACAAAAATGGCCAAATTTTGTTATTTCGCTTTGGAGGACCAAGGCAAATGACGGGGGCACACGATATTTAAAAGACGGAAAAACAAAAATAATTTCTTCCGCAAAACTATTATTATCTCACTATTTTTGCTCTATTATGCTGTAATGCTTTTCAGAAACAAGAGGTTCCAGGTGAAAAACTTGCTTTTGTTTAAATTTTGTCGTTATAAATCTATTAGTAATTTAGATCCTCTGCTATTTAACATTCTTGTGTGTTCTGGAGGAGTAAATGATAGGATGCGTGAAAAATATATAGGTATAACATATGAAAAAAATATTACAAAAATTTTTTTCAAAGGGGATATGAAATTATATCGTAACCGAAGAATTGTTGCAAAAAAACCTTTTTAGGTTAAATTGCACTTGAACCCTCCCCCCCCATTCACTTGTACCTGAGAGCCGCCGATGGATTAGGCGCATCAATACTAGAATTGTTGAATCTCTTTGAAGACGTCATGAAAATTAAAAGACAATAGAAAATGAGTCAATCTTTTTCCGAGTCGTGTTTTTTCATGGCAACTAAATGTTCAGGTGATTTGATATTTCAGCTTTTGAATCTGCACAAGTGTGACTGATATTGTGTTTTTACGAGACCACCCCTAATTTTCAATTGATAAAATCTCAAATTTTCAAATAAAGATAAAATGGCCTGAGCCGTTTGAAATGAAACATTTTCAGAAACAAGTTAGAAATGGCGCAACGGGACCCCTCATAAGATATTCTTTTGGGCATATACCCGCCTCATTTTTCTTTGCTTATTACATCATCCGTTCCTTGACCGAAAAATTTTTAATTTTTAAAATTAGGCAAACTTTCTTCGAAAATGTTGAGGTTGCGGCCCTGATTACAGAGTCATGTTTCTTGCCAAATCTCACTTCATATCTTTTTTTTTGGATTTATGCATAGAATTATACTAGTCTGTACTCAAGAAATATTTAAAAATTTGCAAATAGAAATTTTCAGGGTTCCAAAGCAGCCACTATTGAAAAAAGCTACACAAGAGTTGTTTTCACAAAAGGAAGCGAAATGGGGAAAACAGAAATTTTGAACGGAAAAAGTGAGCACTTCCCTATCCAGCTCGGAATTAAAGAAATACAAGCAGAATTGAAAAATCAAAATTTCCAAAGTGTTGTGAACCAATTGTCAGATCAAATCAAAAAAAAATTCCAATATTGACGAGCAAATCTTAGAAACAAGAGGACAGCTGAAGTTCGGAATGTTTGAGAATGTGGACAATCTTCCCAGTTTTTATATTTTGGGCGAAACTCCAGCCGCACTAGGTGAATTTTGTAAAAAGCTCAAATTACTCGAAACTCAAAAAATCAAATTTTTTTAGGTAACCTCGTGAGGATATTGACGCTGCCATAAAGGAACACAAGTCGCTGAAAAGACTACACAAAATTGAAAAAAACAGGTGGAGAGAAAGTATTTAACAGCTGTTTTCTACAGTCTGCTTCCATACAAAACCAACTTGATCAACCAAGAGAATGAGAAAGACGAACACAAAATCAGCTTCGATTACGAAGATCACTAAACTCTTCAATTTTCAAAATTGCCAATTTTGTGGTAGACGAACCAGCTAAAAGGTTTTTTTTTAGTTTATAGAGAATACTATATACTAGGTTAGGTGGTGCCTTACAGGCACCTGCTCACAAAAGCAGTATGTCAATTGTCATGACACACACAAAACCGAAACCTCTGAAGAGGTATCCTCCAGGTGAATCGGTTACCACCCTGTTACTTTTCGCAGCCCCCCCTTCCACCCTCTAGCACCACAGCCACCCTCCAGTTCCCTGACTACCCTCTCCCCTGTCACCTTTACCTTTCTGGCACCAATACCCCTTCCGTAGCACCTTACACACTTCTCTGGCACCCTTAGCATATTAAAAAATTATTCTAGATCAGGATTAGGACTTCAAACCTTCAAAATAACCTACCTTAATCCGCCAAGTCAATTCAGATTCACACCGAAATGCCTTAGTCCCCTGTGGTTCTGGCCAATTGCAATTGAGAGTTTTCTACATCTTTTCACGCCAAATAGGAAAAAGCGCTCGTTACGCTATTTCGTCTCAACAAAGCTATCGATTGAAAAAAAAAGTTCAAAAATGATAGTCCTGGGGCTGAGATATGAAAAATAGAGTACTGACAGACAGCAAATACAATATAAAGTTTTTTGATGGTATTCTTTTTGAAGACTAATAAGTTTTAGGTATGTTGTAAGAGGCAAGTCAGCCATAGTTTTAGCAGTAGGTGATGCTCTCGCCAATAATCATTTTTCAATGGTGCCGGCTTTTCTACAGCAAGAATAGCGGTAGAACGGGCTGTGGCTGCATTCAGCGACGCCAAAAAGTCTGCTGAAAACTTGGAAGATGAGCTTAACAAACAACTGAAAATTGTGCAAAATATCGTGGTAGACACGTCTTCAGAGTATTTGGAAGGTCGTGATCCGAAAGAGCAGAAAAAGCTAGCTGTGAAAAGAATGTCGGAGTTGGTTAACAACTTAATCCAACATAGTTCATATTCACAGAGTACAAAGCATAATGATCAAATTAAGGTTTGATTTTTTTGATAACCTTAAAACAGACGTCAAATATAAGACCCTCTGTTTAATCTGTAACAAAATTACTATAACAACAGGCCTGTTCACTGGCCCGCTCTTTCACGGCCCAGATATTTTTTTATGCCCAGAGCCTAATTTTTATTTTGGGCCGCCCGTCTATTCAGTCTAGTCAACTGTAAGCGCATTTCCAAAAGTATTCCAAAAATCAAGCAAGAAAAAAGTGTGGGCAACTATATTATTAAACATCGATCGAACCAATATTTCTCTTTATTAAGGAATTTCTAACACAAACAGAGAAATTTAATTTCGCAGATAAACTTTGTCAACTCTTTTTCACCAATTGACGAATGGCTGTATATGATTTCACTCATCAAATTACTGATTTATCCAGTGATGTCGTAAATTTTTTTCTTTCTGGTACTTTTATCTTTATTTATTTGTTTTCAATTTTCACTGAAATAAAGCCCTGGATCTCAGCTTCTAACATGTTATTAATTAATTTAATGAGATTTAAAAAAAGGCAGAAAAAGTATATTGTATAAACATAATTTTTGATTTGCTTTATACAATGACATTTTTTGCAACTTCTAAAAAATTCATTAAGCCATTTGATAGCTAGTTAGAAAGTAAGATCCAGCGCTACAATTCGGTGAAAGACTTGAAAAAACAGAAAAAAATTTAAATTATTTAAAGATTCAGGATTTCCGGCCGGCCCGGCGACTTTGAGCCCCGCCCGAGAGCAACTTTGAAAGTTGCCGGCCCGGGCCTTGAAAATCACGGCTCAGGCCAGGCCAGCCCGTACGTAGATCTGTTTAACAATAATTTATTTTTAGTTTGAGCAGCTAAAAGCCTCACCGAAAAAAAAGAAAAGCTTGCAAAAGCAACTGTACTTCTCAATTATTGTGAAAAATCAGCCAACAATAAAAGCAGTGGTAACAAAAATGGTAAATAGCTGTGAGCGGTGTCAGTTTCAGCAGCCCGTTTGTTGCAGCAGCATCGCAATTAAAGTGAAAAACTGGCAGGAGAGTTGAAAAAGCTTCAAAAGAATTCAAAACATATAAAACAATTGTCCTTTAGCTCTAGATCACTTGTATTACCCTTTTTGACACATTGCAGTCCACACAATTCAAAAAAAAATTAATTCCAAAAATAAATTTCATTTCAAACATCATCTGGTTTTGTATTTGCAATGGGCAAAAGCTTTTTGTCACAGATTCACTATCCTTTGTCACAGATTTCCTTATTTTTGTCACAGATTTAGCCAAACCACAGCGAGTCTAAAATTGGTCCAAAAATTTATTTCTCATAACAGCCTGAATTTTTTTCTATGACGTTTCTACCATGTTTTGAGCATTTTTGCTAAAAATTTTTTTTTCCGCAAAAGTTTTGCCTTGGGGGACCAAGGTAGCCCAAAATTTTTGGTGACCTGAAATGTGGCCTTAGTCCCTCAAGGCAAAAAATATTTGCTGAAAAAAGAATTTTTGACGCTACTATGATAAAAGTGACACCTGTACTATTCCCTTACCCTCCCAATACGGCACTTGATCCCTCTTAAAATTACTCTTCTGGTCCTTTTATGGCAAAAGTATTACTTAAAGATGGGTACGCGAAGTTTCGTCGTAAAACCGTTTCGTCGCAAACCGTTTCGTCGTAAGGGATTATTAGCATTATGAAACAACGTGATGCTTATGCGTGAATAATTTTACGGGGTTTAGTCACTCGAGCTGCACATGTAAACTATTAAGACCATTTTTATCAAGATTCTTATCATAATTTTTAGGCTTCAGTTCAGAATCCCCCCCCCCACGGGGACTGATCAGGTGGGGGAGATAACTTCATATTCGTGTTTCTCGACCCCGATTTCATGAGAAAGCCGGCTGTTTTTTAATTCTGAGAAAAAAAATTTCGAATCACAAGGGGGTATCATGGTTTTTTAGTCAAAATTTGAAAATTTTGAATTGGCGCCTTTTGAATTTTAAAGGGATTGAGGGCTGTACAGGAGGGGAAGGGAATAAAAGGGGCAACTTTTATGGCAGAACATTATAAATTTAAATATCTGTATTTTCGACTGCCTCACGATGTTTTCAACTGGGCCGTGGCAAAAGATAATCTATATGCATTTTATGGTCAAGAGTACTTCTCGGAATCATGTCTAAGGTAAGTGTGTGCGCGCATCTCTAACTCTCAAGCCCCCTGCGCCCCTTCGGCGGCGCAGGGGCTTGGGAGCTTGTTCCACCGATTTTTTCACCAAAAATTTTAAGTTCTTAATAGTGATCGAGTTGATGATGGTGATTGAATTGGCCATGATCAACATGATCACCTCAATCAACACTGCTTCTATGGCTACTAATAGACGGTTGACAGGATTATTATGATTATTTATTCTTGATTTATATAATAATAAACATGTGAAAATATAACAAATTTTTGGTGAAAAATCGCGCAAATTTTTTTTTTGCCGCAGAAATACTTTTTTTTGCCGCTAATTTAGTTTTTTCTGCCGCAACTTTATTCTAATAATGAATGTTGTTTTGAAGTCAATAACGCTGGATTTATTAATAGAGGCTTTTCGGGTGAGCATGGATGTTCAAAGAAACACAGTTATTGTGCGATATGCCTAGGTCAACCGAACTGAATCCTAAATCCTTCAGAACGTTTTAATTGATACCAGGATATCTTCATTTATCATACTCTTTTTCAAAAAAGAGGTTACATCTATCGTCCGTATAATTTCAAATTAAACCCCATTTAAAAGTTGCTTGTCCGGATCTCTCTGGGTGCATGCTTTATGTTTTTTAATATTTTATTTACGAGTTTGGTATCAAAATGATCATTATGGCCTCTTCACATACTGAGAGTGAGAGTGGGAGTGAGAGTAAGTTGTCATTGTGAACACCCCTTACTCTCACTCCCACTCTCGGGTGTTCAC
Organism: Ditylenchus dipsaci; assembly: GCA_004194705.1. NCBI lineage: Eukaryota > Metazoa > Nematoda > Chromadorea > Rhabditida > Anguinidae > Ditylenchus > Ditylenchus dipsaci. Next base: position 64,063 of record SADC01000316.1, on the reverse strand, counting down.
AATGCCTTTTTCTATTTTGCGTTTAACTAATTATTTAATATTTTATTTTTGAAATTTCATCGTAATATTGTAAATTACGACAAAAAATTGCTTGTTTGATAGTTATAATGTAAAATTTCGATAATAGACACAGGACTATAATAGAGGTTTCATAGCATTTTAAACATTATTTTATGTTCTTAGTTCTTCATTAATTAATCATTAATTAATTAATTTCTCCCTATCCGAGCCCGCTTCATAGTTGTCTAAAATAATTCTTAATCTTATTTTAACTCCAAGAGAGTAAAGCTGCTATCCTTTCCCAACGCTTGAACCCAATAAACTGACTGCACAAATAGGGAGAATTCAACAGTCAGTGTGTTCACGTTCTCGACACCATTTGTGTGAAGGTAAAGGGAAATTTCGAATGCTGGTTACAGCTGGCTGTGATGAATTGCGTGAGCTCTCTATTCCTAAAGAATTGTCATGGCATCCCCGTCTTTCATATAATCGTCCTCAACTTAGTCCAAAAGAGAAGAGACGATTGATGTCATAAAGATCTTGAGCTTTCTTTTGCCTATAAAAATCAAATATAGTTTGTTTTTTCACAATATATGGTTGCAATCCATGTTATTATGAACAAATTTTAAAAATAAAAAAACAAGTAAGTTAGTTTTTACGCTAAAGGAAAAAAAGCATTGTGAACACACGAGAGTGAGAGTGGGAGTGAGAGTAAGTTGTCATTGTAAACACCCCTTACTCCACTCCCACTCTCACTCTCAGTATGTGAACAGGCCATTAGTCTCTTAGAGGCCCAAGTAGACTGTCAGCGGTTGCACAATTATTGAAGCTAATACCTACTTAAGATTTCAACCTGCTTTTTATCAAAAAAAAATTGGAAAAGCTATTGGAAAAACGCACTTGGAAAGCTAATTTTGTGTAAATTCGAAATAGTCACAAAAATTAGCTTACGGACCAGAGCATTCAGTAAATAGTTTAAGAATATTTAGTCGAGAAAAAAATAATGTTTGCTACAACCGAGATTTAAAATTATTACTTTTGAATTGTATGGAATTGTGTGCTTAGCAGGCATGTGCATGGGCCAGCCCGGCCCGTTGAAAAACCCTACACGCCGGGCCGGGCTGAAAAAGTCACGGGCCAGCGCGGAAAACGCCCGTGATAACTGATAATTCCAATTCCTCTTCTTTAATAGCGATTTTTTCTATTTTCCTATTACGACTTGATAGCAATTTTGAGCATGCCAAATTTTCGCCTATATAGCCTATCGACAATACCTTGAACACAATGGCATGCTTAGAATTTCCGACTTTATTACTGTGTTTTCATAAAACAGCCTCCTAAGTCAGGAACTCAGAAATTTGACATTTTTGAAAACTTATATTCCGTTTGAAGGTACAGCGATAAGCTTTTGAACAGTGTATAGGGTTGACGTTCTAGATTGCGTTGAGATTGGACAAGACAAAAGACTTCTGATGGACTGTGATCCCTTTGTATTGATCTAAGATTTGATTTAGATAATACACAGAAAATAAATTTTTCAATACAAAATAATATTTCAAAACTGACGGTCGTTAAGAATCGAAAAAATTTTTGCTGAATTAATTTCTTCTAAAATCTATCATGTAAATGTTGTTATGTTGAAATGATGACTCTGAATAAATGTTCCACTTAAAAAAAATTTTGTACAAATTTTCGACTATGAAAATTTAATGGCCTAGAGTGATTGACGTAAAATTTCAAAATAAAACAAATTTGGGGTCACAAAAAAGTAAAAAGTATGAATTTTATCAGAAAGTACCATTTTCCTGCTTGGATGAGGCTCTGAAGGTTTCTTATGAAAAATAACGCATGAGCGACTGATTAAGATGTTTGTACATTTCTTCTGCAACAAAAATCTTTCAATTTTATATTGCCAAACGAAATCATTAGACAATAACCATTAGACAAAAAAAATAAATTTCCTGCTAAACAATCCATATATAGCGTTGAGTGGCAACATAGTCTGAGAATTTTTATTGGTAATGTACTCAAAAATATGTAAAAGTGTGTTTTGTCTGTGTGTACTTATTTCTAGCAATCTTTTGCAAAAATATTCAGATTATGAATACTACCTATATAGACTATGTCAACTTTGGAGAATGCATAGCCAGTTCTATTTTCCAAATAATTTCAATATATACCATGGCCTTTGTTCTTTATTCCTCTGTTTTTAGAAAGCATAAAATGCGTGTCTCTAAATTACCTTTGACAGTTGCAGTTTATTTTGTGACCAACGTGTTCAGCTGTGCATTGATGCTGCCTTACCATATCTATTTTATTCTCATTGGAGTCCAAGTGAATTTGTTTTTATAGTCAAATACACAACTGGTGCTTGAAATTTTCAACACAGTCGAACTTTTATATAAGGACAACCGGCTAAACGCTGTCTTATATCTAGGTGTCCTTATATGGTGGTTCTATTTACAAAAAAAACTAAGAAAGCAAGAAACCAAGGCCAAAAAACCCAAAAACAGCTGTCCTTATACAGTCGGTGTCCTGTTGTATAAGGCATACAGGCATAGTTGCACGGGCGCCAGTGCTAGCGCCAGTGCGCGCACCGAAAATTTTCAAAAAAAAATTGAGCGCCGATGCTGGCGGTAGGCTCCGATTTTTGAAAACCCCGGCGCCGAAAAAATTGTGCGTGCAACTATGCATACGGGCTTGACTGTATGAGGACATAAGGGATGGCTACAGAATGAACTTTTCGATATTTTATTATGAAATGTAAGAATAGGAAGTTGTCGGTTTACTGTATTTCATCTAATTCCTTCCTCTAATAAAACCAAATGCAAACGAATAAAAATCCGTGCAATTTGTCGGACCAGAAGCATAAATCACACAGAGTAAAAAAGAGTCAGAATCTTGGCCAATCAAACTTGAGGGGTTGCCGGTTTAACAAGGGTGAAGTATGTTAAAAATTTGCTTAAAACCATAAAAAACACATGATCCGAAAGAAAAACACTAAAAAATTAATTTTTTGTAAAAAAATTCAGCTTCGAAGTACAATATTTATGTGTTGTATTGGACAGGTATGCACACCACTAATTACGTGGCCTTGCCTATAATTCCAGTATTTTTCCTCACTCTGGACAGATGCTGTGCAATTAAATGGCCTGTTCCATTCAACAGATGGGCTCACAAATGGTTATGTTGGGCAAGCATTTGACCGCCTGAGCACATTTGTTCTAGGCACTTTGTATATGTTAATGCAATTGCCGCTTAAGGTAAACAAAAGTAAGTACAGTCGAACCTCGATATGAGGTCAGCAGAGGTCGTTAAGTGGCTTTTTGTTGCTTTTTAATCCTCCCTTGATGTTTCTTATAACTTCTGTGATGTAGTCAAGAAAAAAAGAAAACAGTCAGAGGGTCACGGCTTTTCAAAACGCCCGGAAGTGTGTCATTTAGCTTTTCAAGCGAATTTCACGGGAAATTAAAAAACTCCTCAAATTTGACTAGAAAAACGTTTTTTAGACTTGAAATGGCTTCTAGTTTTATAAAATCTGTATTTTGAAAATTCGATCTGTATTTTCTGCAAGGGGAGATTCTCAGCTTTCTTTGGTGTATAACTCACCCTCTGAAATACAAACCTCGCAAACCTTATACAAAAAGAAGTTGCGTTTCAACTTTTGCCTTGTATTTGACGTGAATTCTGGACTTTCATCGGGCCTGTACTCAAAATTTTATAAAAAAAGCTGAAAATCTGATCTCTATGACCTATGTCTACTTTTCGATTTTAAGTCGAGTTGGTGAATAAAAAATCGCAAATTTTTTTGTGAAAAATCGGATGTACCAGAGGGTGGGATCGAACTCGTGACCCCGAGGAAAATAGCCTATTTTGCTATGTAAATGGTGTGACTACGAGCTTTACGGTACTAGTTCGGTTTAGCCCACACCTCTTATTTTTCCATTTTTTTATTACAAAATAATCCTTTATAACTCAACAATGTAGATTTCAGAAATTTGAGACCACAAACAATACATAATATCATTGCCACTAAACTTTTTACGCCAAACAAAATCATAAACAATTGAATCCACTCGGCAGAAGTTTGAACGTCGTCACAAGTATGAATATGTCACGCATAGATCAGTTTTTCGCAGTTACCTTTCTGATTTGTTTGGCGTAAAAAGTTTAGTGGCAATGATATTATGTATTGTTGTGGTCTCAAATTTCTGAAATCTACATTGTTGAGTTATAAAGGATTATTTTGTAATAAAAAAATGGAAAAATAAGAAGTGTGGCCTAAACCGAACTAGTACCAGCTTTACCCACTGCGCCATGCAGACAAGTCTAAAAAGCTAAATGACATACTTTCGGCCGTTTGAAAAGCCGTGAGAGTGGAATCGAACCGACGGTGAAAGAAATTCATCCCATCAACATACCTACTGCACCATTTATGTCAGTGATAGAGATGAGCTATATGTGGTACCGTAATTCCTCTAATAGAGCCCCCCCCCCCCTAATAGAGCCCCCTCAAACCTTAAGTGGTCTGAAAATCGTGTTTTCATTTACTGTTTGAGCTGTGTAAAAAGTGCCCGCGAGGGATTTCAAAAATATAATATGCTTTTTTACACAGCTCAAACAGTAAATGAAAACAGAAGTTTCAGATCACTTGAAGTTTGAAAAAATTGCATGCTTCTAATAGAGCGAGAGTGGGAGTGAGAGTGAGAGTAAGGGGGTGTTCACAATCACCTTACTCCACTCTCACTCTCGGCGTTCACAATGCTTTTTTTTTCCTTTTGCGTAAAACTATAATTAAATTATTTTTGTTCATAATAATTTGTTCATAATATCATAGATTGCGACCAGATATTATGAAAAACCAACAATATGTGAATTTTAAAATGCAAAAGTAGCTGAAGTAGTTTAATACACCAATCGTCTCCTTTCTTTTGGACTAGGTTGAGGAAGAAGACATGAAAGACGGGGACGCCATGACAATTCTCTGGAAATGGAGAGCTCACTCAATTCATCACAACCAGCTGTATACAGCGTTCTAAATTTCCCTTTACCTTCACGCAGAAGTGTTGAGAACACTATTTTAGACGCTCCGAAAACCGTGAACACACTGACTGCTAAATTCTCTCCATTGGCTCAGTCAGTTTATCGGATTCAAGCGTTGGGAAGTATGGCAGCTTTACTTTCTTGGAGTTCAAAGAAGATATGAACAATTATGAATCGTGGTTTGGATAGGGAGAAATGAATGAAACACTGAGAACATAAAACAATGTTGAAAATGCCGTGAAACCCCTATTAATAGTCCTGTGTCTATCATAGAAATTTTAAGAGACATTATAACGATCCGACGAGCAATCTTTTGTCGTAATTTACAATATTATGAACAAATTCAAAAGGTAAAATTTAATGCTATTGTTTTTCAAATTTTTCTAGCGCTGCTCAATACAAAAAGTAGAATTTTGATTAAAGACGTTTCCCTCCAAGAGAACTCGTTTGCAGCCTGAAAACATTTTGCAACATATTTCAGATCTAAGAACATCTCAATTAGTAGTCTGAACATGATTTAAGGGAGTACGGGCGAAAAGAAGAAATCCATGGCCGAACACATAAGGAATCCATGGGCAAGAACGAGAATTAAATGGACAGGAACAACAATTCTTAGTTCCTTCACTGTCTATTGCAAAAGAATATGCTATGGCCAAAAAGAAGTATTCCCCGAAACCAAACTAAGAAAGCAAACTTAACAGAGGCGTAGTATGTAAATAAATAACTTTATCAAGAACTAACTCTACAACAAACAGGTGGTCCTTAATAACAACAATAGAGTCTCTGTCTTGATTGGCACTTATTGACTCAGTCAACAGCATCCATCAGCTCTGATCCTTGGAAGGCTTGGCGGAACTACTGGACACTTGACCATCTTGCTTAGCCACTTCCTCAAAGTCGATGTCACCCACCAGATCTGAAACCGAGAAAGAAATAAGAGAATGTTGCAGTACAAAGACCTGGAACACCTACCTGGAACTCCATCATCTGACTTCTTCTTACGATTTGATTTATCCACTAACTTTTGCAGCTGATTAAGGGATCCGATTCCAAGCTGAGTTAAAATATGCGGCAACATCTCTTCCAACGCTACAAATGGTCATAGGAAAAGTGGTATCGGTAATTGTAAAGACTCACGTTTCTTCTCAGCAACTCCAGTGATCTAAACCTAATACGTATTAGTGAACTAAAACAAAAGCGAAGATTTCTGCATACCGAGAAAGTATTCGACGGGATAGAAGCCTGCACCTTGGAACGTTGAAGTGGATCACGGAGCCTGGTAATGTTTTAAAGAATTTAGAACAAACAGTAACACCCGACTTACCGTCATCGCAAATCATGTTGACCTGCAGAGGAAAAAGGATATATAAAAAAGACCATACATAATTTCAAAATTAACCAACCTCATCGATTGAAGGAATCGTTGTGACCGAGATCTTCTTCAGATGGGTCTGCAGCTTCTTGTCGTCGGTTGCAGCCGTCTTATGCACTACCTTCTTCTTGCGCGAGCAGTGCCCTGAACAATAGACATTTTCAATGAACACCAGGGATATTAGAAAACTGTCCACCTTTCCACCGGTTCTGACTGACTCGGCATTCTGCTGCAGCTTCTTGATTTTTTCGTCGGTTGCTTCCATTTCACGAGCCTTGTCCGATTATCGAGCAAACTACAAAACATGCATTGAAAAATTATTTACTCTCCTTACATAGTTTCGATACAAAACTGTAGAACTGAAGCCAATAAACCGTAAGTTTCGAGCTATAGAAAGCAGTCTTACAAGAACATTTCCGTAGAAAATAAACCAAAATTTTGTATGCGACGAAGTTTTTACATCAGCATTGAACCAAAGTACAGTGGTTATGAATCACTGCTGACAAAAATAATTAGTTGAGACATTAGTATGGTACAATTTACGGTGCGAGTTTTTGTTTTGTGTGAAAAACTGGATTGCTAAAAAAGTCATTTGTTGACGCCGTCAACTTGACGGTACCTAACCACGGCATGTCAAACACGTCAAATGACCAAATTAAGCTTGGCGTTCTGTCTTTATGAAAATTCAAAATAGTTTTTTATTTTTAAATACCATTGACAAAAATATGCTCAATTTTATGCAGTATATATTCATGAAATCGTTTGTTACAGTTGACGCTCTCTATAACGACGCTCTTGGTCCTAGTGCAGAAGCGGTTGGCAAAATTTGCCTTGGTCCCCCCTGTTGTTTTTTTGCGAAATATGCCTTGGTCCCCCCTGTTCATTATAGTTATGTTAATATAGTTATTGTAGTGATCATGGTGATTATGGTTAACATGATCACCTTTACCATGATCACCTTCAAAACAACAGGGGACCAAGGCATATTTCGCAAAAAAACAACAGAGGGACCAAGGCAAATTTTGGCAACCGCTTCTGCACTAGGGCCCAAAACGACGCTCTTTATAACGACTCGCTCTCTATAACGACTCGGTTAACCGGTCCCTCGAGAGTCGTTATAGAGAGCTTCGACTGTATAATTCCTCGAGTTACTTCTTGTCTAAAAAAACTGATTCAAATTCAATTTTCCCAATTTAAAGGGAGGACGTACTTTTATATACGCATTACTTAGGCCATAGGTCAATCCGCCTGGGTGCAAGACTCTGCCAAAACGATTAGAGACAGAAAAAAGCCTTCGGGCGGGATTTCGGGACGGGATTTTTGGCCGAAAAAATTCGGGATCGGGATCGGGATTTGGAAAAGAAAGTTCGGGATCCCGTCGGGATCCCGAAAAAATTTCGGGATTTTAAAAATAGCGTAAACTCAGAAAAAAATTCGCATTTTTGTGCTAAATTTTTCTAATTTGGTTATTTTTAACGACTCAAATGGTTTGCTACTGATAGTTTACTTTATTTAATTATAATTCACCCATGAATAATACGATCTAATATTTTTAGTGATTTTTCTGATCATAATTATTTTAGATCATCATTTATCGCTTTATTTTTTTACATGCTGTTCGATTAACATGTTATGGCTTGAAAACATTTAGTTGTTATTAAAAAATAATTTTTTTAACCACAGTAGATCAGTGATAGCTTGTTAGGAACTACAGATCCAGGGATACATTTGGGCAGCGAGAGACAGCGCAATTTCAGATTGCGCCATATTCAAATTGCGCCACTGCAAATTGCGCCTTTATTTGTGTAATCACAAATAGGCAAATGCATTTTGCAGACTAATTTTAACAAAATGTGTTCTAATTCGGTATTAGGGGTGACTTTAGGAAGAGTAGAGAAAGTTTGGTGTGCATAGCCACTCAAGCAAAGTGTACTCCTCAGTCATTTGCCTTGTCCCCCAAGCTTATTTTTTCGAAATATTTTTTCACAAAATAGACGCTAAATGCGTTTATTGAACTTATTTAATAGGTCTTGTGCTTTCAACATGTTCTCATGTCCTTCAATGACCAATTTCTGAGAGATGGCCAACAATTGGAAGCTTTATAATGGCGCAATTTGATTTGGGCGCAATATGCAGTGGCGCAAGTTGAATATGGCGCAATCTGAGATGGCGCTGTCTCTCGCTGCCCATATCTTCATCAAAACAATACCATTCGAGAAATACCGAGAAATGCTCGTCCATATTATTAAGGGGTGAAACTCTATATGGCTACTTAAGAAAAATTAATCGAATAAAAACAACCCGAAAATTCCGCAAAAAATCATATAAAAGTAAAAAATTATGAAATTTTTTAATTTGCATGAAATTTTTAAGTGAAAAAGTTGAAAATTGGTGCTTTTTCGAACAAAAAAGGCCTGAAATTGTCGCTCGGGATTCACCGAATTTCGGGATCGGGATCGGGATTTTTAGAAATGATCGGGCGGGATTTCGGGACGGATTTTGGCCCGAAATCGGCTCGGGCGGGATCGGGATCCCGACGGGATCCCGTCCCGTTTCTGTCTCTAAAAACGATAAATATGAACTTTTTATTATTTCTAACTGTTTGTATTTCTAACAGAGCTTGATTTTTTTTTCAAATCGAAAGCGCAAACTTAGAGCTTCCAATGGCATCAAAAAAAGTGGTGCGTTGACGTTAGGTACTTTTTTCCCCATTTTGGCCTAAATCTCTTTTTTATAAAAGCTCATGAAAAGCACCCAAAAATTAGTCACGGTCCCAGATCACTCTGGAAAAGTGCGCCAGGCATTCATTAGTCCGTCCTAACATACGCTGGCTAACCCCTAAGCCTAAGGCCTAAGTAGTTAGAACACAGGGTAGTTCCAAAATGGGAAAAAAGGTACCTAACATCGATACCCCAAAAAGTCGAGCACAGCTTATCTAAGAAAAGTTGTGCCAAAAACAGAAAATGCTCAAATAAACAAAAAAATTAAATTTAAATGTTTTTTAAACGAATTTGTCTCTATACGAAAATCTCGATTTGGTCTTTTGACGTGTTTGACACGCCGGTAACATTGCAGTATTGTAAGTACGCACCTAAATATACGAAATTTTGTGGGCAAATTTGATTGAAAGAGAAAAAGTAAAGGCTTGTGCCAGATGGTTATAGATAAATCGCGTAATATTCGCGACAGTATCAGCGCTGTAGCCGAAATCTGGAATCTGTAGTATGAAAATTTCGTGAAAACACCCAAATAAGACTCTTCAAATAACTAACTAAGGAATTAGGCATAGGTTAGGCTAACGTACGTTAGGACGGGCTCATTTCCCACCAAGACAAAAAAATCATTGAAGTAAGGGATTATTTGGAGGGGCTAATTTGGCGGGTTACATGATGTGATTCACATCCAGTGATTGAAAAAGCCAAACGCAAAGCCAAAGCCAAAAGTGACGGCCTAAGCCAAAACCAGAGCCAAAAACTAGAGATGATGAACACCAATATTTACAAAAACTAATATTATCATTTTTAGTGCTGTTTTTATTACGAAATCGCAAATCTGATATAGATGACCTATACCCAAAATTCAAAATTAAATAATGATCATCTATTATTATTTATCTATTAATGATCATCTATTAATACATCAGAATTGACAAAAAAATTAGAATCTCCAAAAAAATTCCAGATATTGGGTTTTGATATTGGGTCTATGAAAACCCATATCAAAACCCAACATCTAGATTTTTTTCGAGATTTCGATTTTTTCGTCAATTCTGATATAGATGATCATTATCTGCTTTTGGATTTTGAGTATAGGTCATCTATATCAGATTTGCGATTTCGTAATAAAAACAGCGCTAAAAATTCTAATATTGGTTTTTGTAAATATTGGTGTTCATGATCTCTACAAAAAACACATAGCCAAATTTTGGCCGGCCAAATTTGGCTCGGCCTGATTCCCCGGCCGCTTTTCCAATCACTGGTCACATCGAAAATCTGACTTTTTCGGGATCTAAAATTAGAATCTAATTTTTTGAAATTTCATCGGACATCTGGATCTGATTTTTTAGTGAAAAGCCGGCTTCAGCCCTAGTTTGCATGCAACTATTCAACAACTACTTTTTCTCAAATTAAAATTTCGAAATTCAGTAGCCGGCTGCAGAATGTATGCTTGTGTGTATTATGGCTTGAAAATTTCCTCAATATTACTGCAAACTACTGTTTCTACATTAGATCTTTTTCTAAGTTTATATTTTCTTTGGCTTTTACGCAGACGTGGTGGAAATTTGAATTTGGTATGTCTTTATAATAGGGTTTCACACTTATGAGGTTTTATTTCAGTCGGTCTTTTGCCAAATGTAATTCGCCAGTCTGGTCCGAAAAATCGCAAGAATTCTGATTTCGCGGGCCGTTTCCGAGAAGACTTTTTTTTGCCATTAAGACCCACGGGCCTTGATCTTATGGCACTCCTTTTTCAAAAAGGCTACCGTGAAATCGAAACTCGATAAAGGTCCATTGCCGTCTCCGACAACGGAAATAACGATAAAATATGTACTACATGTCATCCTATCCCTTGCAATGTTGAATCTGTTGGTCTTAGCAGCGAAGCGCCCAACGAACATAAAGAGCTACAAAAAGCTACACCGAGATCGAAATAGACGAAAACAACTGGTGCGAACAACAAAAGAAATTGAAAATGAGCAGAAGAGGTGCGAGGTGTAAGGTACGACGTGCGAGGCATTGTAAGCACTCTGACCTCACCTCACACCTTGACCTCGCATCTCGCACCTCCATTGTAAGCACACCTCACACCTCTACCTCACCCTGCCATTGTAAGCGAGCTATTAATGACAAAAAAAAATTAGTCATTTTCGGAAATGACCGGCAAAATCGGAATCTTTGCAATTTTTTGGACCAGACTGGCGAATTACCGTTGTCAAAAGACTTGTATTTTGCTTTGTTGGCACTCTAACACTTGAACGATCTTTTTGGTGGATCAGTGTTTTCAAAAGTCATGGTCAATTTCAAGGTCAAGGTAAAACTTGACTTTAAAACTTCAAGGTCGTTTTTCTCGATTTTAGTAAGGAAAATGGGTCTGAATTTTTTTTCTATCCCCTGAAGTCAAGATTTGCGCTGAACAAAACGTACTTTTCAGAATAACGATATAATTTTGCACGATGAGATATAGCCTAAAGTCAAGGTAAAATCACCTTGATTTTACCTTGACCTTGACTTTCGCTAAAATCAAGGTGATTTTACCTTGACTTTAGGCTATATCTCAGCGTACAAAAGTGATATCGTTATTGTGAAAAGTACGTTTTGTTCATCGCAAAATCTTGACTTCAGGGACAGGGAAAAAAATTCAGACCCATTTTCCTTACAAAAAATCGAGAAAAAAGGACCTTGAAGTTTTAAAGTAAAGTTTCACCTTGAACTTGACATTGACTTTTGAAAACACTGGGTGGGATGGACTCAGAACTTCATGCTGATCATATTTAAAAAAGACTTTCTGAGAAAATGATAAAGTCACAAATAACGATTTACCACGATTTTTTTTTCAAAAGTTTTATGTGATGTACATCGTGTTCTGCTACTCTTCCTGAGCAACTTTGAAAAGTTATAGCCATTTAAATTTCTCATCTCGTACGAAATTTCACACACATATGTCCCAAATTTTTTTCACTAGGTTAACCCTGAATTCTGACACCGAATTCGTGCTCAGCGTGGTCAATTTGCATGTGAATTTGCTTTAACATAAAAATTCGCCTTCAAATTTCAAATTCCGCTCGAAATAATAAGTTATTTAAAAGAATTCCAATAATTCAATAAAACTCCTTTTAATATTTTTGAAATTTGATACATATATTTGAAATTTGAATCTCACCAAAGAGTTCGTTCAACTGTTGGAGTGTTAACAAAAAAAAATTATGAATAATACATTTTTTTACATTTAGAACAATGCCTGCGTTAAATTTACAGTTATAACGGATATTTTCTTTAATATTATTCCTACTTATTTCGGATGGTTTTTCGCCGCTGTAAGCTTTTTGATAAATCAATAATTTTACTGCATTAAATGTTTTTACGTCAATTAAGATTCTACACCAATCTTCCATCAAAAAATTTGGCTCTTATTATATAGTTTTGTGCACTCTTGATGCAGCTATTTGTGGATTATTTTATTGCTTTAAACTTTTGAAGAAATAGACCGTACCACGTTCCAATTATGGTCAAGAAATTCTTTGAGTCCAAGTCTTCTGGCTTATTCGTCTGATTTTTTTCAAATATGGTATAGCGAGTAGGATGGGAAAATGACTACAGAGGAGTTTATCTACTAGAGTGATTTACTGTTCTCAATTTGTGATGGAATTTATTGAATAAAAGTGTTCCTAGGAGGTCCTGAACTTTCATTGGCAAAATTCAAAGCTTTAGCCATTATTTTAAATTAACGAAATTCTTAATACGCCAGATCAAAAAGTAAATGTTTCAGGACAATCTTCCAGTACGATTTGCTAATTCACTGGCCTTTATTTTAGTTTAAATGAAAAGTTGCAGCATTTTTTCTTATATAAGAGACTGATTTCGTAATGTTTTATTCAAACAAGTGTATACAGTCCACGCCCTATTTAACATATGTTTATTTAGCAAAAATCTCTATTTAAAATACCGTATTTATCTATTAACGCACCCGGGTTCATTATTTGTCAACCTCCGAAAAATCTGAAAATTGTCAATCAAAAATGGCCTTAACTCTAAAATCCTAGTCAAAAATAGGAGGGGGGGGGGTTCATTATTAGAGAGGGGTCCTTAATAGAGAAAATAAGCTAACTCTAAAACTTGGAGATTCGGTTTGGACATACAGTCCATTCTCAATTTAAGGCCACTCAGGGACTGGCCAAAGTTCGTTCCCAGCTTGGGTTCGATAGTTTTTTTAGCCCGATTTTTAATTTTTTTGCCAGTTCTTTTTGACAATCTGGTTCCAAATATCGCAAGGATTACTATTTTGCCGATCGTTTTTCAGAAAATTATTATTTTTTCTCTTAAAACAGCAAAATTCGATTTTAAGGGCCATGGCCACGTGTTTCAAATTGCCCCCCCCTCCAATTCAAACTTTTTGCCTAATCATTCAACTTTTGTACGGATTTTTCAGCTTTGTTTCTAACATAACAAGTGCTATAATTTGATTTAAGGTAAAGTTTTGTTAGAAACCAAATTAAAAAATCTGTACGGATGTTCAATGATTCAGAAAAAATTGAATTGGCGGGGGACAACCGTTGTCGGGGACGGTAATGGCCCTTTAAAAACAGGATTTTTCAAAATTCTTGTCCTCAAATCGAGTTTTTGCTTTGAAAAAAAACTTTTAATTTCTGAAAAGAAAAAATTGGCAAAATCGTAATCTCTATATAGTATTTGGGTCGGTGTGTGGGTGGTTGGATCACACTTTAATGTATCGTCAAATTTTCAGCCACTTTTATATGAAAGTCGGTGTTGATGTTATATAATGGTGAAAACTAGAGAATCTCAGCTACAAAATGAGCTATTGAACAGTGGATTTTGAAAGTTTTAGGGGTCGAACTGGTCCGGACAAGCTCTCAACTCAGTGGTTTTTTAGGTGTACTTTTTCCTATTTTTTAACTTCAGACCCAATTTTGAGCCACTTTTATAAAAAAAGTCGGTGCTGATGTTTTATAATGGTGAAAACTAGAGAATCTGAGCTACAAAATGAGTTATTAACCAGTGATGTTAGAAGAGTGTAAGGTCTCGAACTGGTACGGACAAGCTCTCAAGTCAGTTGCTTTTTAGGTGGAGTTTTTCATATTTTTAACTTCAGACACAATTTTGAGCCACTTTTATAGAGAAAGTCAGTGTTGATGTTTTATAATGGTGAAAACAAAAGAATCTCAGCTACAAAATGAGCTTTTTAACAGTGGATTTTAAAAAGTGAACGGGTTTGAACTGCCCGGACAAGCTCAAAACTCATTGGTTTCTCAGGTGTGGATTTAAGTGGATGTTCCGGTTCAAACCCAATTTTGGCCAGTTTTTGCCGATTAATGTCAAATATCTCTGCGGAACCCTCAAGTTCAACATCTTGGCTTCCTTTTAAGCACAATCACGTATAATCGAAATTGGATAGGCGAGCATGGGCGAGGGTAGGCGAGGATAGGCGAGGGTAGGCGAGGATAGGCGAGGATGGGCAAGGGTAGGCGAGGATGGGCGAGGGTAGGCGAGGATAGGCGAGGATGGGCAAGGGTAGGCGAGGATGGGCGAGGATGTGTGAGGGTAGGCGAGGATAGGCGAGGGTAGGCGAGGGTAGGCGAGATAGGCGAGGGTAGGCGAGGATAGGCGAGGATGGGCAAAGGTAGGCGAGGATGGGCGAGGGTAGGCGAGGATAGGCGAGGATGGGCAAGGGTAGGCGAGGATGGCGAGGATGTGTGAGGGTAGGCGAGGATAGGCGAGGGTAGGCGAGGATGTGTGAGGGTAGGCGAGGATAGGCGAGGATGGGCAAGGGTAGGCGAGGATGGGCGAGGATGTGTGAGGGTAGGCGAGGATAGGCGAGGGTAGGCGAGGATAGGCGAGGATGGGCAAGGGTAGGCGAGGATGGGCGAGGGTAGGCGAGGATAGGCGAGGATGGGCAAGGGTAGGCGAGGATGGGCGAGGATGTGTGAGGGTAGGCGAGGATAGGCGAGGGTAGGCGAGGTAGGCGAGGATAGGCGAGGGTAGGCGAGGATAGGCGAGGATGGGCAAGGGTAGGCGAGGATGGGCGAGGGTAGGCGAGATAGGCGAGGATGGGCAAGGGTAGGCGAGGATGGGCGAGGATGTGTGAGGGTAGGCGAGGATAGGCGAGGTAGGCGAGGATGTGTGAGGGTAGGCGAGGATAGGCGAGGATGGGCAAGGGTAGGCGAGGATGGGCAAGGGTAGGCGAGGATGGGCGAGGGTAGGCGAGGATAGGCGAGGATGGGCAAGGGTAGGCGAGGATGGGCGAGGTAGGCGAGGATAGGCGAGGATGGGCAAGGGTAGGCGAGGATGGGCGAGGGTAGGCGAGGATAGCGAGGATGGCAAGGGTAGGCGAGGATGGGCAAGGTAGGCGAGGATGGGCGAGGGTAGGCGAGGATAGGCGAGGATGGGCAAGGGTAGGCGAGGATGGGCGAGGGTAGGCGAGGATAGGCGAGGATGGGCAAGGGTAGGCGAGGATGTGTGAGGGTAGGCGAGGATAGGCGAGGATGGGCAAGGGTAGGCGAGGATGGGCGAGGGTAGGCGAGGATAGGCGAGGATGGGCAAGGGTAGGCGAGGATGGGCGAGGATGTGTGAGGGTAGGCGAGGATAGGCGAGGATGGGCAAGGGTAGGCGAGGATGGGCGAGGTAGGCGAGGATAGGCGAGGATGGGCAAGGGTAGGCGAGGATGGGCGAGGATGTGTGAGGGTAGGCGAGGATAGGCGAGGGTAGGCGAGGATGTGTGAGGGTAGGCGAGGATAGGCGAGGATGGGCAAGGGTAGGCGAGGATGGCGAGGATGTGTGAGGGTAGGCGAGGATAGGCGAGGGTAGGCGAGGATAGGCGAGGGTAGGCGAGGATAAGCGAGGATGGGCAAGGGTAGGAGAGGTAGAGTAGCTTAGTCAACAGGTAGGGTGGATGATCTAGCCTAACCATTAACGCACTCGGAAGATAAATCTACCCGAACTACTAATGTACATGAACAACTAATGTTCCCGAACAAAATAGGCGCCGATAGGCGCTGCAGACCCTAGTCCTTGCAATATTGGGACCAGACTATCAAAACACAACTGGCAAAAAATAAAAAATCGGATTAAAAAAAGGGTCGGACCCAAGGTACAAACAAACTTGTGTCCTCAAATAGATTCACTTGCAATTAGACTGTAGCAATAGACTGTAGCAAAATTTTGGGAAGCGAAGCTCTTACATAAACCCCATCCAACATAAGGTTTTCGGCTGTCCATTGCATTATGTTAAATAGAGCGTGGACTGTATAGAGCTGTATGATAAGCTAGACACCACTTCCAAATAACTTTGGGCTACTCTCGTTTATCCCCCCCCCCCCCCCAAGCACGTGAAAAAAATAAATTTTCGATTTTTTCCAGGAAGTGGCTTTTAGGGGTAAAACATGCCAGAAATCGATAACGATCATCAGAAAAACAAAAAAAGGCATCTGTTTCCCGTAAACACGCATGTGTAACTATCATTGTTTTGACATTTTTGAGCTCAATAAACGCATTTAACTTTATAATTTGCATTTTTACGGGCATCAGATGCCGTTTTCTGCTTTTCTAATGATCGCAATCGATTTCTGGCATGTTTTTACCCCAAAAAGCCACTTCCTGGAAAAAAATAGAAAATATGTCCTTGGAAACAAAGCGACCAATAAAACCAGGCATATCTGTGCAAAACTAGGCAAATTTGAAAAAAACGTGGCAGTTTTTCACAAAATCGTGGCACTTTTTCACAAAACGTGGTACTTTTTCGCCTTCTTGACTAGAATCGAAAAAACATGGCACTTTTTCACAAAAACGTGGCATTTTTACGTATCGTCCGGGGATAAACGAGAGTAGCCCCATAACTTTTTATCTTATAATTTGTATAATCTAAAAACTAGATTTTATCAATTGTAAACTGTGGTGCAGTCTTTAAAGTTTAGTGTCATATTTGCTGTTTTGTGCTTGAGTATTAAAAAAATTATGAATCTTCAAAAATGGCAATTTGAAATAAAAACATTATTTTGAGTGGCAAAAAATACAGTTATTAAGTTTTTTTCATATAACTTTGGGTATTAGGTACAGTAAACATTATTTTTATAATCTGTCTTGTCTGTTTGTAGAGGAAATCACGGGCTACAGCTTGGTATAAAAGTACTAAAAAATACAAAATTGATCTTCTTTGACACTAAAGAAAAGCATTCATTTAAACATTTAACAAAAATGGCCAAACTGTTATATTTCCGTAATAACCTTGAGTAAATGTTCACTTGCAATTACTTCACTTTCAGTAGACTATGAACCCGCATAACTATGGCCTCAACGCAGCTTTTGCGCAACCCAATGCCAACCCTTCTATGCCTTATTTGCTCCAACCCCAACAAATCTACAACAATCAAATGTTTGGATACATGAATCGCCCAAATTTGCCGTTCCCAACTCCAAATGGGTTACAACAGCAGCAACGTCAGCAAGTGCCTGCCAGGAATGTGTACATCAAGAAAGAGCTCAGAGAACTGGTCAGCTAACCTACAAAAATTGATTTTAAATACTAAAAATGTACTTTTTAGTTTCCCGATCTGGATTTGTCCACACTGCCGAGGTTCCCACCGCATACTCCAGTGGACGAAGAGATTGGCTATGTGCTTGAAATCGTCATCTTTTCAAGAAGAGGATCTCAGGCAACAATGGTGTTGTAAGTTATTTTGAAAAAAATGATAAGAAGACTACAAAATTTTGTGTTTAGAAGCGCAAATTGGCTGAAGAAGAACCAGGAACGAGCAAGAGTGACCAACCCAAAAGGTTAGGTCGGTCTATCCGACACCACCTAACATCTGACTCTTTGTTTTAAACATATTTCTACACATTTATCGGTCCTAATGTCGAACCCGTTCCGCTTTTTGCGTTGATCTCACCCCTACTGTTGTTGTTTTTTGTGAGATTTTAAACTTAGGCAGGCGTTGGCCAGCCAAGATTCAATCAAACATGAGTCTGAGATATGTCTGAGTCGGTCACGTCTAGCCGGGGTCGAAATTGCAAGATTTTAATTTAAATAAATTATTTAAAAAATTTAAATGAAACCTCGAAAAACACTTATCTCCAGATTTCGACGAGCCGAAGGGGATGGCATGATGTTGTCAGCCTTTTGTGAAGGCTTTTTCGAGCTCTACGAAACAGAATGCCTACTAGCTAGTGGTGATCACAAAGACAAAGAGCTTATAAAAATTCTTCTTCGCAGTAATTTTCCCTTGGTTTGTTCATTTTTATCTGCGAAAAGTATTCTAAGTTATACACCATTTCAGTGCAATAAAACCTAATTGACCATTTGATCGACAAATTTTCAAGCAATTACTTGCCCTCAGCTGTAATATGTTTCTTTGTGCAGTCAAGATTTGCTTATTTAGTCAGAAAATGTGTGTATTTTAGTCAGATTTTTTGGAGCAGCTTGTAGAAAGAGAAAATTTCAGATTTTCGGGACATCAAAGACTCTGACTGGATTTCTATGATCACTCTGAAGACAGATCAATCACCTGTGGTGGAAAAGGAAGAAAAAGACAGTCAACCACCTGAACTAAACAACATGATCACTCAGTCAGTCAAAAAATTTGACGATTTTATGGCTCTGGCTCGGCTCAACTACCCTAAACTTTTTGATGGACAGGTTTTGGACAAAGTAGTTTTTTATTTTGAAAATAGCATCCGTTAGACATGATTCGGAACTAATTTTGCAACAGAAAAAATACCATCGAAAAACCCTTTCAATAACTTTATTTCTGCAGAATGCGGCCAATTTGTTGGAAGAAATATTTGAATGCACCGTCTGTTTTGAAAATTTCCTAGAAGACTTGGTGTATCTTGCCGCCCAAACAGTAAGCTTGAGAGTCAGCCCTCAGAAGAAGCTGAGAATCAAAAACCCTGTTCATCTAGATCTGAAAATCAAGGTAGTGTTTAGTTACAAAAATTGCTTTTTATTTAAAAAGTACATTTAGTTGTCGCTAAAATAGAAGATTTGCACCAATTTGTGAAGACTGCATCCGTGGTCAAGCTGTCGCAGCTACAACGGATATGTACTAGTAGATGGAGGAAGCGGACTTAAGTGTTTGGCTCACAAATGTCCAAATTCTATATTATTTTGTAGGTTTTGAAAAAAGCGTTCGAGAACTGACTTAAAAAGACACGCTGAAGATTTCAAAAAAAACTTCTAAACTAAAAGTGGAAAAATTATTTCAGAAAAAAGGTCCCAATAATGGAAAAGAGCCAAGAGATAAGATTCGAAAAATGCATTATAAGTCACTTTTAATATCTAAAGTTTTTTTGTATTTTTTCTAACAGAGTAGCTCCTTAATAAGTAAAAAAACGTCCATTTTTTATTTGAAGTACAAGTAAAAAATATTTTAACCAAGCCATTTCTACAATTGCTGCCCACTGAATTTGACCCTGTCTTGTCTTTAAGGGCTCTTAAACTTTAGATTTTGGTTGGGAAATTAAAATAACTAAAAAACTTGAAATTGTCCATATTTTCGAGCAGATATAAAAGCGGCGCTACTGGAATATAAACACCACCCAAAAGCCCACCCCCACCCAATAATTTAGGCTTAGGCCCGTAGGCTTAGGGTTAGCTCAAGACCTGGCCATTACTAACAAGGCCTTTGCACAACTTTTTTCTTCGAAAATGGTGGTTTTAGTACCCTCCAAAAATTATTGAGGAGGGTATATTCCAGTAGCTTTTTGGTGGGGTATATTCCAATACAGTCAACCTCGATATAACAGCACCCTCGATTTAACGGCACCCAAAAATAGACCGATTTGGTCAGCATTGACTAAGATTTAGTCAAAGTGAACCCGGTCCCTAGGGTGCCGTTAAATCGAGGGTCGACTGTAGCGTCAAAAAAGCCATTCCTAAAATAAAACAAGTCCTAAATAGGGACAGTCCCTGGGTTAGCGTTATATCGAGGATAAATTGTATTACACTAAAAAGAACAATTAAAAATAGTTAAGAATTTTGCATTTTCTATAATCTAAATAAATAAAAATATATAAATTCAGCTGAATGCCGCTCCTTCATACCTGTCGATGTGCAAACTGTTCTCAACGATCGAGCTGTGGAAGTTGTTCTTGGCACTGCTAATATTGAAAATTTAGAAAGGTTGCCTCTTTTGCGAAACTTTGGTTATACGTCAATTAATTACAGATGCAAAAGGTGTGCGTTTGCCAAGGAGATGGATGTGTCTAAAGAAGAAGTCAAGGTGTTTTCTTGCCTAAGCTGTCAATACGAGTATTGTAGGTGGGATACTTAGTTTGTTAAAACGATATAATGAAATTATTTAAAAAACTTTTTAAGAATTGTGAGAGAGAGTGGACAGACGACCATTTTGGCAAGAAGTGCGAAGAAGTGGCTCAGCGAGAGGAAAAGGACAAAAAGGATAGAAAGAAGTATTATTTTCACAGCTTGAAGTTAGGGATCTGTTTTACACCGCTCCCAAAAGTTTTTGAAACATTCGATCAGTCCAAAAACCAAGCCGAAAAGCCGAAGTCAAAACTTTTTGCTTTGGTTTTTCTATTTGGACTATGTTTTGTCTAAAACTTAGCGGTCTTAAAATATTATTATATATGAGGACCCGATTTTTTTTTCGAAAACTGATTCCATACACCACTGAGTGTGACGATATTCGCATGATTAATTACTTTTGGAGCAGAAAGTTTCGATAAATAACTGGCTTTTGATAGCTAGTACTCTTATGTTTGTATCTTTTTTCAAATTAACCTTTTTAACAATTCAGAGAATACGAGAAAAACGAAAAAGCCGTGAACAGATTTACTAAGTGTCCTGGTTGCAAATTACCTTTTGTCAAGAATGGAGGCTGCGATCATATGAGCTGCCGGTTAGAAAGAATTTTCACTAGTTTTTCTTTAAAACCAACAAATCAGAAGTTCAGATGTGGCAACCAGTTCAGCTATACCAAATCCAAGCAAGATGCTCCTCACGCCGCACAGGATTCGCAAGCTAGTAATGACTCACAGAGCACTATAGAGCTATATGAAGGTGAATCCAGTGGATTCAGTTCTGACGAGTACGATGAATAATGTAGTTGACTGGTTGATTGAAATATATAAATGCAATTAAACCGATGAAATTGTGAATACTTACCTCAGATCATGCAATGTGAATAAATACATTTTCTTTTAAATCAAATATATTTGAGATAAAATAAAATATTTCTTATAATAAAACTCATTTGCAGATAAAAATATCTTCGCCAGAGCCGGCGCCTTCATCGTAACCTGGCGCCCGCTGCCATTTAACAAAAATGGCATCAAAACATATCAATTTAATACACAAAATTCAGCAATGGTAAGTTTTTCTTCGAAAATATGAGTTTTACGGTAAAATATCAACTGACCAAGAATTTAACTGACTAATATTAACTGACCAATTGACTGATTACTTTTTCAGAAATCATCGAACTTTTTATTGTGAAATTAAATGATCAGGAGCTCTGGGTAAAAAGAAAGGGAACTAGCCTTGACCACGTGACAGGAATCCCACACGATTCCTGTTTTGGGAATCTCGAAATTTTCGTCGGCCCAGTGAGGACTGTTTTGTATTCATCTTATTTTCTCTTGCTTTCGCGTTTTTGCTGCTCAATCTATTCATATTTTGCTATCCATAGTATATTTCTGGATTTTTGAGCTTCTGCCTTCTGACACTGTTTTTCACTATATTGAAGGATTAAAGTACCTCAGCTACTTTGATGATTGTCTTTGGCTTTGAAACACAGAATACGAATACCAAAAACGCAACAAAGTACTTGATTAATAGAAATTGTGAGAAAAAACGTAGCCAAGTGTTTGAATTTTTCTAACCGCCCTAATAGAACCCTCATCCTCCTGAAGGGATGAACTTACTTGCACTTTTATACTTTGCGATTTTTTTGGCGAGAAAATATTTGTTATGGCCGACTTATGCAGCCAGCTTACATGAAATTATATTTTTGGTCCCTCTGTTGTTTTTCCTTGAAAAATGTCTTGGTCCCACCTGTTCATTATGGTTATGGTGATCAGGGTGATTATGGTTAACATGAACATCTTTCACATGATGGAACGGCATTCCTCAGACCAATGCATTTGACCACACCGGAAGCAGGCTTTTGACGGAACTGAAGCTTTGCCGACTGTATTTATGTACGAATAGGTGGACGTAGGCTGGCTTCTCTCCAGATGCTTGGCTCAGCAATTGTGGAAAGATAAGCGGCTGCTTCTACCACAATTTCTTCGAACTTGACGGCATCCCCCTTTCATTGATTTGATGGAGAAGGCGAGTTTGGATAGCAGCATCTTGGTTTGACTTGAGACTTAGCAGTAGAACAAGGCAGATGAACTCATCCTCTTTGAGAGAGCTGAACTTGAACAGGCGGATCTGACCCTTGAAACGATTGACGTACTGGCGGAATTCTTCATCCTCTTCTTTGACCAAACGCAGGCACTCGAAGCGATTTACCATCAGAGAGCGAGAATGAGCGAATAGTTTCGAAAGACCACTAACCGTTTCGTCCAGATTGAAGTCGGTCACATCCTTAGGCAGGCAGTTCTTGGAGTATTCGGCGAAGGTTTCGGCAAAGAGCTAGGTCATCAGGAGCTTCACTTTGGTTGATTCCACCATATTCGGAGTAATGCAGTCGAGGGAGAACTGGAAACGCTGCATCCTATTTTGGAACTTGTTTGGATCACTGTCATCTGCACTGAAGACTTTTATATGTGACAATTGAGGCAATGTACAGATAGGAGGAAGAGCAGGCTGAGCATTGTCACCACCACCATTTCGCTGCTGAAGAAGAGCCAACATTTGAGCCATTTGTTCTTGGTGCAGTTGTTGCTGTTTCTGCAGAGATTGCTGAAGAGCCAATGCATGCTGATTTGATTGATGGTCCAGAATTTCTTTAGCTGGTCCATATCCATTGCGACTGCGCCACTCTTGTGCCCAGGCCGGGCCGGCCGGTCTCGGGCCTACCCGTGCCCAGCCCTGCTTGTGTACACAAACATAAACTTCAATTGTATGAATTTTATTTGCGAACACAATCAGAAACAAAAAATTCAGATTTTTTTATTTGTTTAAATAAACCTACAAAAACTTTTTGTCTTTTCATTTGTGTACACAAATGTAGGTTATGAATTATGAATTATATTATGAAAAATCCCTAATTTTTTTCATTTGAATGTTTCTTGTCTTGAACGGACGTTGAAAGTTTAAAAATATTTTTAAGATTAGACAGCAGTTTTGTAAGCGAATCGACAATGCTGAGCATGAATCTGGTGACATACTTTGTTATTTTCCTAGTGCCGAATTTTTTTACGCGAAATGGTTTTTCAATGCAATATAATAATTTTTCTGAGGACGAAATTTTCACCAATTTAACAGCTGTTTTCTGTGCATGAATATATCATTATGCGTCATTTGAATAGACCTATGTGACCTACCTTTGAATCGACAACAATGTATTATCACAGAAAATATTATATATAATATAAACATAAATATAAAACCGAGTAGCGCCGATATTTTACTTTTATTTGTGTACAGAAATGAAAATAAGAAAATTTGAATTTTCATAAATGTTTAACAACAAAAACACGACATTTTTTGCTTTTTTATGTTAAAAAATTAAAAAAAATTCGAAAACGAAAATTTGTAAAAAAAAACAACACTGATGGCATGGCACCAAAAATGATCAGCGTAAAGTTCTGAGTTTAGTCCACCTAAGTGGCCATTTGAGTATCAGAGTGTTGATGAAAAAATTTACAGCGGAAGAAATTTACACAGGAGAATGCAGCAGCGACCCAACTAAAGGAAACCATGGAGTTTTAATCGCTGGCATAAAAAAATCGATGGGAAACTAGTTCTGAAGGTTCAAAATAAGTAAGTAATCTTAAAAAAATCCGAAAAATGAAAACAGAGAGTCGGAGCAAACGGAACATCACTGATTTGCTTTCTCGAAATTTGTACGCATTCAAATCGATGTTTTAAAAGTTTTCAAATACTGTCAAATTTCAAATCAAATAAAACTTTAAAAATTCTTTGGTTAAGCTATGGCACAGACTGGGGTTGTAATGGTGCATTCTACGTGTTGTTGGATGGAAACCAGTGTGGCATCAAGAATTTTATGTTTAATCTTATTCTGACTGATCAGTAATACAATTTTTAATGGTTCAGCGTTGACTTTCTCCAGTTTTATCTTCCTTAATTATAATAAAATAAAAAAATGTGTACACAATAGAAAAAACGGGTGTTCAATAAATTTCAGGATAAACTTAAAGGACTTCAACCATTAAAAAAGTTAACCATTAAAACGACTGGAGAACTCATACTCTTTGGAAGAGGGGTGAGGGGAGGGGCGGGTGTGGGGGGGGGGGGCGGTGTAATTCACCTTTTATGTTTCATTAGGAAAAAGAACTCTTAAGGGGCATGCCCTCGCGAATAAGATGTGGCGCCCGGGAACTCAAAAAATTGCCCTAATCATTGAACTTCTGTACAAATTTCTCAACTTAGTTTTGGCTAAACTACACTTTACGGTAATCTCCCAAAACTGCGTTTCGAACACCTAGAACGCATTTCGAAGAGTAAAAATGGTAGAAAACAAGTTTTTAGGTATGGGAAAAAACTTTTTGGGAAAAAATTTGTCGACCCATGGAAGAGTAACATGGTTTTTTCAGTGAAAAATTTCTTAATTTGAATCGGCGCCAAATTAGCCACTTTTTGCGCCCATTAAAATTTACTTGCGCCCCCTTAGAGGGCGCAGGGGGCTTGGGGCTTGGAGTTAAGATGCGCAAACCCACATACCTTAGACACAAACTACTCGAAAGTTACTCTGGATGCATGAAAAAGCGTACCAAAGTTTCTTTTTGCGGTAGGCCCCAGTATTCAAAACTACAGGGTGGCCTATCGTAAACCAGCGTATTGGTTTTCGCCATAACTTTTTTTGTTTTTTTCCCTTAAGACGAGATTTTTTTTATTCCAAAGAGGAATGGATGGAAAAGCGAATGGCATCAAACTTGTTTATTTTTGTTGCTGTGATCATCGTTCAAAACGTGTTTGATAAAAAATTGATTTTTTTTGTTTTGGTTATGGTCTACTCACAAGGGAACATCAACAGTGGGTAACGCTCTTATAGCTAAACCTGATATACCAAATTGTAGCATTTTTTATGCCGAATTTTCTGATATATGCAGTCCGCTAAAGAGAAAGCAAGTGCGTCGAATGGTTCATCGAGGAGGGAAAAAGTGTGATAGCGTTCAGCAAGTCTACACAACTCCAATTGCTAGCATGAATGAGCTTCGACAGAGGATTGAGCGCGCCAAGCCGACCTTCCGTCCATCTGTTTTTAGCGCTGTCCTGAGAACGACGTGGACGGAACGGGCCTGTCCAGACGGGCTGTCACTATGATCCAGAGTCACTTTCGAGTGATTTGTGTGTGAACGAAGGAAGCCAGACTTGTTTAAGCGAAGGCAATGCTTCTTATACAATATTGTAAATTTGTCGAAGGTCGAGCGAGTGGTGAAAAATTGACAAAATATGCTAAAAAGCTTGAAAATTTTCGATGGGGGGGGGAAGGGGAAGGGGCGACGGCGAATTCATCCTCAACCAATTCATCCTCGGTGAATTCATCCTCGGTGAATTCATCCTCCTTTTTGTCTTGACAGGAAATATAGTTGTTATAATTTTTAAACTTAGGTGAAAGGGTTTTGTTCACCCCAAATGGATCCAAACCATCCGAAGCCACCCCAAACCACTCAAAACCACCTTAAACACCCGAATGGTCTCAAACCATCCAAAACCAACTCAAACCTCTTAAAACAACCTCAAACCAGCTAAAAGTGAATTTAACGCCATAAAATGGCTCTGAATCACACAAGTGCGCCTTAATCACTAAAAACCCGATTTTAGCATACCAAAAATTTTATGCTGAAGATTGTTTGATAATACTAAATAATACAAACCACTCAATTTACGAACATTTACCAAACCGAACCAAGTGGTCGTCCACTTGGATGAATTTTTTTACGTTTTCGCGTCCCGAAACATTTTTTTCACTAGCAACCTCTACATCACCCTGAGAATCCATGCACCAAACCAAGTGGTCGACCACTTGGATCAAAAAATTTTTACGTTTTCGGGTTTCAAATTAATTTTTTTGCGCTAATTCGAGCATGCTGAAGATGGTTTGACAGTGGTAAAATCACAATTTATGAATAAATTTTTGAGTTATGGTAATTCTTGATTTATCAAAATCAATCGTTAGCGATAAATCGAAAATTTCTTGATAAAACGTGATTTTACCACTGTCAAACCATCTTCAGCATGCTCGAATTAGTGCAGAAAATTTTTTTTGGAACTCTAAAAAGTAAAAAAAAATTTGATCCAAGTGGTCGACCACCTGGTTTACGACCACTTGGTATATACATTGGGGAGTGGTTGCTGTCACCGAGGTTACTAGTTCGAGTCCCACTAAGTGTAAACTTTTTTTGCTTCGATTTTTAGGCTATCCAGGTGGACACCCACCTGACTAGGAGTTATACCCAGGAATTTGGTTAGGGTGGTCAATTCTTGGGCCCTTGTTTGGTCTCGACATCAATAACGGTGCTCTCTGAGGGTGCCCCACAAAATGAGGTGCTCTCTTAATATATAAAAATCAGGTCTTTAAACATATTCTGCCCAGGACAAAAAGGAGGATTAATTCACCGAGGATGAATTCGTTAGAGGATGAATTCACCGGAGGATGAATTCACCGAGGATGAATTCACCGAGGATGAATTGGTTGAGGATGAATTCACCTAGAGCCAAGGGAAGGATGCAAATCTACACAGGGTTATTTTACTTACACCTTTTTCGGCTTTTATGGTGTTTTGTGATGAAAAAAAGTTTGACCCCCTTCCCTGGTTAGGTGTGAGTTCTTTCACTGTAATATTTAAGCTTCTTCGCTCAGAAATTATTCAACAAGTTATTTAAGTCTCAAATTTTATTTTCGAGAGCTTTGCCTAACGTTCTCTTTATAAATATTTTTTCTTTGCACTATACACACCGTATTTCCTCTAATTGCCACCCGGGCGCTTATTTTTCGATCGACTTTGGCCGGGTGGAGGGGGCTGGATCAGGGGGTAGATGTACTCTTATAGAAGGGGGAAGCAATTAGAGAAAATACGGAAAATAAATAAGAGAAATAGAGAATTAGTTAGAGAAAATAAATTTATTTGACGCATCCTTGAAGTGTATGTACTGAACTATAAGATGTATACTTTTGTTAGCTATCAATAAAGTAATAAAATCAACCTCAGCCTTTTCAGAAAACACAGTAAAAACTTACGTTGCTCTATCTTGCTCATTGATAAGCTGAATACTTAGTAAACAATCGGGTTTGGGTCCCTCTTGTCGATCAGCGTGCGCAGTGGGGAAGCGGAGTGATGCTTTGGTCCACGCACGGGATGACTAGCAAAACTTGATCACTATTGAGCTGGATCCTTCCTTACCCGGTATTCTCTTCGGATAGGGTGGGGCTATACTTTTCTCACTTTAGTCAAGTCCAGTCTGTTGTTTACTGTGGATCCTCTTTGATGATGGCGCAAGTTTACTTCGGTGAAACACGAGACCGGATAATATGCTCTGGGACTCGTAGGAATTAAGATTTATTGAAGAATCAAATGTAAAAACGGTGTACATAATATATTGGTACATACGTGATGAATTATACTAATTGTGTAGTTATCATATTTGTAGGCTATGGGTCCTTATAACTTTAGCAAGATGATTAGTACTTTGTGTAGGAATCGCACAAAGTCATTTTGTCACCAGCACAGGTGAAAAATTTATCGTATTTCTTCTAATTGTTTCCTGAAGCTATTATTGGGGGATACTGGGGTTTTTACAGAGCTCTTCGGGAATTTTTTTTAATCCGGTGTAATAAACGCTGACAAATCAGCGGCGCTAAAAATCCGCTTATACGTTTGGGTTTACTTTCTTTCAGTCCTGGTAAAAAACCATGGTTCGCAAAAAAACAGCAAATTTGCTGAAATGCAGCAAAAATAATTGGCGTTGTGTGTTTATTGAAAACAGCAAAATTGCAGCAAAAATGCAGCAAAATTTTTGCTGCATTTCAGCAAAATTTTGCTGCATTTCTCCGTCTCCCACATATTACGCGTTTTGCATTTTTCCAACTATATTTTTTGCTTTCTTTCTTTCTGTAGTCAGAAAATATATGAAACATCCGTATAACAGCAATACCTAGGCTATATGCAGCCCGTAAAAGTCACTCTGAAAGGGGAGGGAGGGATTTTCATATAAGCATCGGCTAGGTCACAGGTTCAAATCCACCTGGATGCATGACCTATTTTTCACACCATTTTTCATATTTTATTTCAAGTTTGGTATGAAAATAATGCTCATCCTCATGGCTATCCGACAAGAGGGACTGCTGGTACCCAAACTGGGATCCCCACCTGAGTACCCCTCCCGTGTACAGGATGGTTGGAAAAATTCGGAAAATCATAAAAAGTTTAAGTTTGAATTTTATTTGTCTGCAACTCATTCATATTTGTTTAAGTATAATATATTTGTGTTTCGTATAGAAGAGCTTACAGGTAGCTTAAATTCTGTCACCGATTTTCCTGGGTAAGTCGATGGCAAGAAGCTACCTACGCGAAATTTTCATATTTTCCGAATCTTTTTGGGTTACTCGATACTACTCCACCTTGGTACCTCTTTTCTGCGTAGCTCTATCCTGTATACTCCCCCACCTCGGTACCACCACTGAGTACTACCTCATGGTTATTCCCGTCCTAGGTACTCCTCATATTGGTATCCCTCACCTGAGTAACACCAGCTGGGTACCCCCACTGGGTCCACCAACTCAACTACGAAGAATAATATATAAATGCTTTCACATTAAAATTACTATAAAAAGTTGGTAGCTCGCGAAGGTTTGATCAAGAGAAAAGAGAGTATGTTCGACGAATAGGATGGCCCTAGATTGGACGATTTTAAATTTTATTTATTACTAAATTCCGATTTTCAACTTTATTATAGCTTAGATATAAGCCATAGCCTAGAATCATGGCTACACATGGTATAAAAATGTGTAATTGTAAAGAAGATACAAAACATCAATCAAGGAAAAACACAAAATGAGGCAGCTGATTCAGGTAGGCTTCAGCCTTCAACTCAGCTGTTATAGTTGTTTAACCATGCACTGATAGTCTCGCCGGATAGCCATGAGGATGAGCATTATTTTCATACCAAACTTGAAAATAAAATATGAAAAATGGTGTGAAAAATAGGTCATGCATCCAGGTGGATTTGAACCTGTGACCTAGCCGATGCTTATATGAAAATCCCTCCTCCCCTTTCAGAGTGACTTTTACGGGCTGCATATAGCCTAGGTATTGCTGTTATACGGATGTTTCATATATTTTCTGACTACAGAAAGAAAAAAAGCAAAAATTATAGTTGAAAAAATGCAAAACGCGTAATATGTGGGAGATGGAGAAATGCAGCAAAATTTTGCTGAAATGCAGCAAAAATTTTGCTGCATTTTTGCTGCAATTTTGCTGTTTTCAATAAACACACAACGCCAATTATTTTTGCTGCATTTCAGCAAGTTTGCTGTTTTTGCGAACCATGTAAAAAAACATAATCTAGTACAGTCGACTCCCGATTTAGTGTACACTCCAAAAGTTCGTTCCCGTCCAGGGCCGACACTTTTTTTACATCGATTTTTGAAATCTTTTGTCAGTTCTGATTCGTCAGTCTAGTTCGAAATATCGCAGGGATTCCGATTTTGCCGATCGTTACTAAAAATACTTCAGATTTGCAATTAGACCAGCGACGCCCGATTAAGTGTACACCTTAATTTGAAACAGGGTTAAAAAAAGACATTTTGGTCAAAAAGCAGGAATTCTAAGGAAAAAATGCATTTTATATAGTGCTAATTGCCATTTTCAAGCCAAAAAAGATATTGACTGAAACTTCAAAAATAAAAAAAGATTTGGGGTCCCAAAAAAGGACAAATCTTTTTAAAAGGACATATGGCAGCCCTGGTGTAAACCCAAAATCTAAAAAGCGGAATCGGTAGGGCTCGTGGGAGATAAAAAAACGCAATAAACAGGTATGCATAATGTTTTCTCTGGCTGACATATAGGTCCTCAAAGTCGAGGGGGTGGATTATTAGAGAGGGGGGATTATCAGAGCAAAACGGTAAGATGCAGAGCTACCAGATGAGCTCTTGAAAACGTTGATGTCGTTTAAACAAATTGAAATGAAAAAAAGAACCCACCCAAGAATTCTCACTTAAATTTGAGTGATATGGGAGCGAGGGGGTTGCTTGGTTTGCTTATGCAAAAATCTAAATACAAAAAATAAAGTTCCAGGCTAATTGAAATGAGCAGGGATGGTATAGTTCAGAACATAGGGAACAATTAGAGGTAATATGATTAGTCTAAAATAAAAGAACTTTGTAATAAAATCTATTTGCAGCCCCTGAGCCTCGCGGGTTCCCAGTTTTGGGTATTGATGACTATTATCTGTACGTATATGGCGGCATTCATGGGCCTACACATCTGTGTGTTTGGAGATATCATTTGCTAACTGAGGCATGAAACAAATTAGAAGTAGAATGTGAGGAAAGTTACAGACACTTGAATGATACAGAATCTCCTTGTCAGCAACATCAAGGTTTAGATTTCTATTTCAAATGGAGATACTACCTTACAGGGTGATTCACAATCACGTTAACATCTTCAAAAACTCGTCAGCCTAACCCCGCTGCGGCCCGTTTTCGAACTTTTGGGGGGCGATCCCCAAAAACGTCCCTAACAAAGCCATTGAAAGACGGTAACAACAGGCTTTATTAACAAGTAACAGGTAACAACAAAAGAGCAAATAGAAAACTTAGACAATAACTATAACGAATTCTTGATAGCGTCAGTTTCTTCAAATCGACAAATCGCGCTGTTGTCTGTTTTGCCACTCTGAACAGCTGCCTGATTCGCGCGAACCCAAGACCTTGATGACAAAGACGAACAAAAACAGCGCGTAGCTCTTCTTTCTTGACTGCAGTCTTATCTGCAAAATTGATAGCTATAAATTTGATGAACCGACCTTGAGCGTTAACGTGAAATAGTGAAAAGAAAACATAAAAAGTTAATGCAATGAACGAGCTCGGGGATCAATAAGAAAATGGGACGCAGGTGAGATAACAAGCAAAAAACAAACGTATCATACAAACACACGAATAAGAAAAACTAAAATTTGAACAAAAATATTGAATTTGAAAATGTTAACGTAATTTCGAATCACCCTATATTTCCCTAATTTTAAGCAAAATGAACTACACACTCGTACGAAACATGACACTCCTTATTCAATTCCTAGCATAACGACCAACAAAAAACATGAAACATCTGAAATTCACAGGTTATCATATGATTGCTCGACACTCCTTTCTTCCACTTCAATGCACCGTTGGAGATGACGCTAGTAGGCCATAATGGAACGATTGATCATCGCTTGAGTTAGGTTGTTAAAGCACTGCTAAATTTGTTACGAAGCTCCTCGAAATTGGCTGGCTGAGTGTATAGCCGTTGTCGCACGGTGTTAGATCAGGAGATTATGGCGCCACGGTAAATTTGGTGAGCGTCTCCCCATGCAGCGACCAGGTAGAATGTTATTAAATTTCAACCACCTCGAACTACCAGCTGTGAATTGATTTTTTCTTGGCGTTGTAGCCTTTCTTCCGAACTTCTTTCTGTGCTTCACTTAGACTTGTTTCGGCGTTCTATGCATCCCGTACCATATGACACACCAAACCTTCTGCTCGATCGTGGTGTCCATTTTGCCTAAAATTAGAAAAAAAGTAAGACATTTTTTGACTTAAAATTTTTTTCATCTGTTAAGAACGATAACGATACAAATGAAGTGTCATTTGATTGCCTAGAATCTCAGCTTTCAAATAAAAAAGATCGTTTCAAACCAATAAAAATTTAAAAAGTTATGAACAAAATAAAAGGTGACGAAAAATTGACCAATACGGTATAAAAAAGTGGCAAAAAGTGGTGACCTAAGCAGAAGCGAAAATTTCGACGCTACTATCATATAACCACCCCCCCCCCCCCCCCCCCAAAACTACTTTGATATACCCACACCCCCGCCCCCCCCCCCCCCCCCAAAAAATCAAGATTTTTCGGAGTGGTCAAAAGTCATTTTTAAAGGGCCATTGCCGTCTCCGACAACGGTTGTCCCCGCCAATTCAATTTTTTCTGAATCATTGAACATCCGTACAGATTTTTAATTTGGTTTCTAACAAAACTTTACCTTAAATCAAATTATAGCACTTGTTATGTTAGAAACCGAGCTGAAAAATCCGTACAGAAGTTGAATGATTAGGCGAAAAATTTTGAATTGGCGGGGGACAATTCGAAACAGGTGGCAATGGCCCTTTAAAGAGGCATGCTCGCCGCCGATGGGAATATTTTGAAAGGCGGGTACCGGCAAAAATTTTTATATGATGATAGCTGTTTGGGGGGGGGGGGGGGGGTGGGGTATATCATAATAGCGCCAAATTTTTAATATAAACTGGTATCAGGTTTTCGCTGTAAAAATTGTTGGTTAAAACTAGGGTGGTGCACGGTCGGTTAACCGACCCGGTCGGTTAACCGAACCGGACCGGTTTTGGCCCAATTAACCGGAACCGAAAACCGGGTACGAAAAAACGCGGTTAACCGAAAACCGGGTACGTCAGAATCCGGTTTTTTCCGGTTTAAGCACTGGATAAAATCGCCTTTCAGAAATAAAAAAAACTGCCTAAATAAAATCTTGCAGCAAAATTTTATTGTTTTCTGGAGGAAAAATTTGTTGAGATGCTCATGGATGGTGTGTTTTGTGAGCCTTCATAATTTTCACGAACTTGTTTTGTTTTTAGCGCAAGAAATAGAGTTTGCTGAAGATGAAGATCAAAGCGAGGATAACTCTCATAACGATAGCGACAGCATGGATATGGGTGTTTCCATATTAACAACATTTACTGATTTCTATCAATGCAAATTACTTGAGATGACATTTGGCCATCGAAAATAAGGTGGTCCGCAGGGTAGGGTCTGATCAACTCAAGGCTACAACTAAGGTGTTATAATCTCTAGTTAATGTCCATAATCTTCAATTTTGTACCTAAGGCGGAACTAAGTCATTACCGTCACAACAGCGAGAGACCTGATAGAAGCGATAACTTATTTATCTGGTGGCAAAAGAACAAGGAACGATTTCCGACTATCTCCAAAGGTGCCAAAATTCTCCTTTGTCTCCCGGCAACTTCAGTCAGTAGAGAACGAACATTCTCCATTGCTGGTCTTTTTAATTCTAATACACTGAGAAATAGGTAAACAGCTCCAGTTTACCAAAAAATAAGTCGTAAACAACATCTCTAGGATGCATGGTGCTACGGCATAGATGCTCATTTTAATCAAAGCAAAACTAAATCGGCTGAAGCTAG
Source organism: Ditylenchus dipsaci (assembly GCA_004194705.1). Lineage (NCBI taxonomy): Eukaryota > Metazoa > Nematoda > Chromadorea > Rhabditida > Anguinidae > Ditylenchus > Ditylenchus dipsaci. The sequence goes on along the minus strand of SADC01000316.1, from coordinate 30,419 downwards.
CTCCATCCACGGTTCCTGATGATGGAGAAACCGAAACATATGAATTGGGTTTTCTTGATGAAGACAATATCGTATGAATATATTTGTTTGCAACATTTTATTTGGTGTCAATAAAGCCTTTAATATGGTTATCTTTGCGCTTTTAGCCTAAAGGATTGCAATAAGGGACGAAATTTAACAAAACCGGAAAAAACCGGGTCGGTTAACGGGTACTGGTGATAAACCGTAACCGAAAACCGGGTACCCTAAAAACCGGTTAACCGAAAACCGGGTAGGGCCAAATTAACCGTAACCGCACCACCCTAGTTAAAACCACAAAAAAGTTTTCACCGGTTTGCAAAAGCTTTTGACAAAAAAATTCAAAAATGAGGCAAATTTTACGACTCATTCTGTAGATCAAAGTGGTTGCCTATAATTACTATTGTCTAAAATTTTCAGTGCCTTTGCTCCATCTTGCACAGGACCAGTGTTTTTGGTGAAATCTACTCCACATGTGGACGAAATTGATGTATACCAGGAAAACGCCTTCTATATCTGTCGACTGCACAAATCAAATCAGCAAGAAAAAGAAGACAAATTTAAAGCCGAAAGACTGAAGTTTATTGATGCAGACAGGTCTCTGGAAGAAATGTTGGACGGCTTGTTACAATTTTGTGGTGTGGTCGCTTTAGACGATGAAAATTTCTACTACGTGGTTGGCTGTAGTGTCATTAATCCCAGTAATAACAAGAAATTGAAAAGATTCCATATTTTTCAACTTAAATTGACTGACACTGACACATGGCACTGGACATGCCTTTCTGTGGGTTTTTTCAATTAAAGATTTATACTTGTTGAGGACAATGAGAATTTGGCAAATTCAAATACGCGCGGGACCGGAACGTGACAATTCCCTGCCGGGAAAATATTGAGACTCCGCTTTTTGAAAAAAATATCTTTGGAAATCAGGTTTGGAACCCGAAAAAGCGAAGGAAAAAAATTGCTCCAAGTGGAAGACCACTTGGAGCAAATTTCTGTGGATGAATTCAATGTGGAAGTACCAGGTGGTTTTCCTATACAGTCGAGTCCCGCTAACCCGGCACCCAAAAAAGTTCGTTCCCGCCTTGGGTCCGACACTTTTTTTAACCCAATTTTCGAAGTATTTTTTCAATTGTGTTTTTACAGTCTGATAGCAAATATCGTGAGGATTCCGATTTTGCCGATCGTTTTTCAAAAACCTAATATTTTTGGCTCTAAAAGATCAAAACCCCGCTAACCCGGCACCATATTTTTAAAAAGGGTGCCGGGTTAGCGGGGTTTTGATCTTTTAGAGCCAAAAATATTAGGTTTTTGAAAAACGATCGGCAAAATCGGAATCCTCACGATATTTGCTATCAGACTGTAAAAACACAATTGAAAAAATACTTCGAAAATTGGGTTAAAAAAAGTGTCGGACCCAAGCGGGAACGAACTTTTTGGGGTGCCGGGTTAGCGGGACTCGACTGTACAACCTGAGGATAGATAGTTTGTTAGCGTGATTCAACAAAAAATGTCTCCTACCACCAGAATTCCAACCTTTAACCTCACAAATTTTGGCGCTACTGGCTTATACCCCCCCTCCCCAAAAACAGCTACTTTCTTATACCCCCCCCCCAATCCTCGGACCTACTGGCTTATACCCCCCCCCCAAAATCAAGATTTTTAGGAGTGGTCAAAACATATTTTTAAGCAATGATTTCGCCATAAAAGGTCCAGAAAAGCAATTAAAATAGGGTTCAAGGCTGTATTGGGCTGTATTGGGAGGGGAAGGGACAAACAGGGGCCACTTCTATAGTGCCTATAAGTACCAAAGAGTATTAATTCTCTTAGCGTTGAAGTCACTTTCAAACCCAGCCACTTGTGGTGCACGTAAAAGTATAACTCCTCGAAATGATCGGACCGATCAGCCGGGTGGATCCTGATGGTTGTCGTGTAAATTTTGGACGGCTGAGCCTCTGGCTCGTAGCCCCAGGCCTGAAGAGGGGTGAAACCCTTTCGGTCGCAAAATCAAAGATGTTGAACATAGTTTTGAATACTGGGGCCTACCGCATAAATAACTCTGGTATGCATGTTTTTTCATGCATCCAGAGTCGCTTTCGAGTGATTTGTGTCTAAGGTATGTGGGTGTGCGCATCTCAACTCCAAGCCCCCAAGCCCCCTGCGCCCCCGAAGGGGCGCAGGGGTTGCTTGGGCTTGGAGATGCGCGCACGCACTTACCTTAGACATGATTCCGAGAAGTACACTTGATCATAAAATGCATATAGAGTCTATTTTTGCCACGGCCCGAGTTGAAAAACATGGTAAAGCAGCTAAAAAAAAGTGGCCCCTGTATTATTCCCTTCCCCTCTCAATACAGCCCATAATCCCTTTTAAACTGCTTTTCTGTCCCTTTATGGCAAAATTATTGCATAAAAATGGTTTTTAGACACTCCCAAAAAAGTCGGTTTTGGGGGGGGGGGGGTATATGACAGTAGGTCCGATTTTTGGGGGGGGGGGGTATAAGAAAGTAGCCTTTTTTTTTGGGGGGGGGGGTATAAGCCAGTAGCGTCCAAATTTTTATAATTGATTTATCGAGGGTAAATTTGAGCAACGAATTTTCTATTCGGCAAAAGTAGGCCAGTGTACATTAATGCTGGCTCGAAAGAGTTTTTCGAGCAACAGGGTGGTTTAAATCCTATCTCTATATAGTATTTGGCTTGTGTCTGTCCGTCCGTCGCCACTTTTCTTTTTAAGACCAATTTTCGGCCAGTTTTCGTGAAATCATGCCGGATATATTTTCAGAACCCTAAAATTCTATATCTTAGCTCTCTTTTAATCACAAAATTGTAAAATTGAAATGGCTTTAAAAAAAGTTTCTAAGTCCCTTTAAATTGGAGATGGTAGATTTTAGCCTGGATTTTGGTGGATGTTAGTGTTCAAGCCAAATTTTCGGACATTTTTTGCAAATTATTGTCAGATATTTTTTTGAAATCTTAAAGTTAAACTTCTCGAAGTACCCAGGAGGGGACCCAGGAGTACCCCCTATCCTGGGTACCCAGGAGACTTTCCTTTCACACTGTACAGGAAACAATTCCCTATTAAACCATGTTTTGCAATGACAATCAATAAAGTCAAGGCCAAACAATTGATTTGTTGGAATTGACTTAAAGGGCATGCTCGCCGCCGATGGGAATATTTTGAAAGGCGGGTACCAGCAAAATTCAAACGAGAATTAATTTGACGCAATTTGGAAAAGTCGGGGAAAAGTACTACCCCAGTGAGATTCGAACCGATACTTTAAATGAACAAATTGTTTTGCATTACTTACCGTATAACCTCTATTAGACGGGCACCCTCTAATAGACGGCACCCTCAAGGATCTATATCTCAGCGCAAAAAAATTTTTTTGCAAATCTGTTTTTCGCGTTTTCTTGATCACCTCGATCTTAGTTGATTCCGCTTTTTAGATTTTTTTGAGTACCCAATAATCTCAAAATCAAAATATTTTTTTTCGATTTTTTAGGGTTGAAAAATAGAAGGGCATGCCCGTCTATTAGAGGTTATACGGTATTCGCCGCAAGGTACTCAACTAAAATTTATTTAAAAATAATTCTCGTTTGAATTGACCTGGTACCCGCCTTTCTAAATATTCCATCGGCGGCGAGCATGCCGCTTTAACTGGTCCTGTGTTTACCGACCGAATGACTTATGTTGCATTTTCCCGTGTGAGGCCATGGTAGTTTATCAAAGTTGCAGTCAAATGTGACAGCAAAAATACAGTGAAAAAACATTGTGTGGAAAAAAGTTTGGTAACACTATAGAATGCCCCCCCCCAGCTAGCGAAAAATTTACTTTTCCTGAAGGGGAAAGGACCCGTCTCATTTTGATTCTCGTGCTCTGAATAGGCACGGAAACACTTTGGTTTCCGAAAAATCGAAAACATTTTTTTTTCGATTTGCCTTGGTCCCCCAAGGTAAAAATTTAAGAAAATTCAAAAAAAATATTTTTTTGAATTCCCGCCAAAATATTTTTAAGGGATTTAGGGCTGTATTGGGAGGGGAAGGGAATAAAAGGGCCACTTTCATGGCAAAATTATTAAAAAAGTGAATTCTGGACTATTTCGGATGTCCTACCATGTTTTTCAACTGGGCCGTGGCAAAAAGAGACTCTATATGCATTTTATGATCAAGGAGTACTTCTCGGAATCATGTCTAAGGTAAGTGAGTGCGCGCATCTCTAACTCTCAAGCCCCCTGCACCCCCTTTTGGGGGCACAGGGGGCTTAGTGGCTTGGAGTTGAGATGCGCACACCCACATACCTTAGACACAAATCACTCGCAAGAGACTCTGGATGCATGAAAAAGCATGCATACCAGAGTTTATTTGTGCGGTAGGCCCTCTATAGTATAGCCGACGTTTTGCTTGACTGTGAAACTGAAAAAGTGGGTTGAAATTGTTTTGCGCGAACAGCTCATAAAATGCCAATCATGCAAAGTGGGTTTACGGCCCGATTGGTATTGTAGTGTTGTGCTACACCAAACTTTGCTTTTAAAACGCAGGCGCCCGAAAGGGTGCCAGTTCGCCTAGTATTGATATACTGGGGCCAAAATGAGTGGAGCCTAAATGAGGCAGACGAAATAAGTGGGCCCCAAATGAGTAGTAACCGTGAGTGAATCGTCCCAGTGAGTGAATCGTCCGTGTCCGTCGCTGAATATCCGGTCTGTTTTAATAGATTTTATTCATATTTGTACGTGGAAATGTTGTATTGTATTGCTTTCTTATCGTTTAAAGGAGCATGACTTCCTACAACTAAATCAATTGTTGATATTTGAATTCCCGGGGACAAAATCCTACACTATGGTTTATGGCACGAATTGTTTTGTGAATGCAATTATTTTTCATTTCAAATGTTCATTTTGAACTATCGGATCAGTTTCAGTGTGTTTCTCTGATCTGCTGCGAGTAATTGAGATTTTTCTTGTTTGATGCTTGTGTTTATTGAGATTTTGTGTGCTGATTTGTGAACCACTGTAATTATTTTCACAAGTTTTACACTTGTTTCTTTCAGAACATCAAAAACTTGGTGAGGAACAATAATAAAGCTGCATTAGATAAGTTGATTTGCTTGTTTGCCATCTTATTCTTTGTGGTCTGTTGTCTCGCAAGAATAGAAGATTCGGCGCTACTATAGAATACCCCCCCCAAAATCCGACCTTATAAAATCGCTGTAACTACCCTTGCAAACAACAAGTTTAGGCTTAGGCCTTAGGCTTGGGGGTAGGCCAGCGTACGGAAGTTATGACTAATGAAGAGTTTGCGCACATTTTCCGGGGTCTGGGACATAAATTTGGGTACTTTTTACTTAAGTTTTAAAAGGTCGGATTTTTTGGGGGGGGGGGGACGGGTTATTCTATAGTAGGGTCGAAGATTCTATTGAGAAGACTGCAATGTGTAGTGATGTTGCAGCTTAGACGTATCTTCAGCTCTTTTCTTGGGAAACCGAATTATCTAGATATTTCAGCCTGATTATAGGCACCCGGAATCAGTCAGAAAAACCAATCCCTCACTGTAGCTTGGAAAGTAATTAGATAAGTTTTTATATGTAATTTGCCGTCTCTCGCTTTTTGTTTTTTCGTGATTTTCAGCTAATATAAAGTAACTTTGTCGTCAAGTTTACGCAAGCTACGATATCAAAGCGTAAGTTATACACTACAATCAAACTTCGATATAACGTACAGCCACTATAACGTACACCTTACCTGTATTATTTAGTTTGAAGTGAAGGAAATTTAGTCGAGTTGACCTTTGATACAGTCACCTCTCGATACAAAGTACCCCATGGGGGCCGGCATGAAGCCATGCTCCTTCAAGGAGTTATTTGCCATTGTTGTTCGAGTTGGTTCTCAATAAAGATGCAATTTGTTTAGTTGGGAAATCGATTAGATATAGTTTTACTAGTATATTTCCCGGCAGGGAATTGGCGTGGCAGGGAATTATCCCCGGCAGGGAACTGTCCAGCAGGGATTTGTCCGGCAGGAAATTGGGGCGGCAGGAAATTGTCCGTGGTCGACGCGGGACACCTTTTTCGACTCCAAAATTGCTATTTACATTGTGTATTGTTGGTACAATCGAATTAGATTCCTAAAGCCCTCGGTTTGAAAAATCTGGCTCTCTTCTTGGTTGATGCTCTCATCCTTCGCTTTGGCCTTAGGTATCTTCTCTGTTTTGTTCCTTTTTTCAGCCCTCGGTTTAAACCAACGGTATATACCTACCTAGGCCACTTACAAAAAAACTAGGGCAACAGGCACCTATAGGCGCCACTATCGTATTTTTAACTGAAAAAACCATCTTACCACACATTGCAGAACTTTCGATAGACCAATTTAAAGGCTTGCAGCAAGTTTTTGTGTGATGAAAAATAAAAAGGTGCACTTCATATGCTGTCTCCGAGCATTGTCAAATCGGAAATGCTAAAAAGAGAACGCACCTATTAGGTATCGAACCTGTGACATGAATAATGGGCGTGCAGCCTATAACACTGCGCCACACTTACCGTAGTTCTTCTGATAAACTTGTTTATTTACCAATCACCTCCTAGGGTGCCTGTTTATTAGAGACTGCCCGATTATTGGAGACTGCCAGTATATTATAAGAAATACGGTACTTGTGAAACGATGATACTGATCTGCAATTTATATACTAGATCATAAATCATACTTAATTTTAGGAGCATGATTCCTAAAATTCCTATCCCTGATCAAGAGTCAAATTAAAAAATAACTACTGAGTTTACATGGGGAGGAGAAGAAGGGCCATTTCAAATTGCGCCAATGCAAAATGCGCCATTTCGAATTGGGCCATTTTCAAATTGGTCCAATGCAAATTAGGCCAATTTCAAAATGGGCCACGATTTTGAGTCAAACAACAGTTGAAAAATTGCCAATAAGTTGGCGCAATTTGAATTGACCCAATTTGAAATTGGCCCAATTTGCATCGGCCCAATTTGAAATGGCCCATTTTTCTCCTTCCTGTTTACATACAGTCAACTACATCCATAGTGTACACCCGCGATAGTGTACACCCCCTCCATAGTGCACACCCGGTTCCGATGTGGTTGGCCACCACACAGTCAACTTCTCCATATTAACCCCTCGCCATAGTGCAGCCCCTACCATAATGTACACCTAACGCCGGTCCGTTGGGTGTGCACTATGAAGGAGTTGACTGTAATCGAATAATAAGCTAAAAACTAACCCCCATGACAACCAATACTTCTCAAGAGGCTAAATTTACCTTGACCCCAGCACTCAATAAACCTTGACCTCAGCATACACGTACAACAACAGAAGAGACCAAGGCATGTTTTTTACATTTATACATTCAGATTGTGTCCAAACTACCCTAAAACCACTCAAAGTACCCTAAAATCATAGTTAACCGTCCTAACCACCCTAAGCCATCCAAAAACCATCATTAATATCCAAAAACATACTTAATTACCAGAACCACCCAAAACCATACTAGACCTCCAAAAACATATTCAACCACCAAAAACCACTTCGAAATTCGCTAGTTTGGTCTGTTTAGGATAATTTGGACACAATCTGGATATTTCGTTAAAAAATGCAACAACTGCGCCCTGGTCCCCCTGTTGTTGCATATGCATGCTGGGTGTCAAAGTTTATTGAATGCTGGGGGTGTAGGTAAGCTGCTCCCTTCGAAGTTTTTTTTAGAAACAAGCGTTTGACAATATGAACGATAAAGAGCTAGATTTGTTAGATGAACTCATAACCATCAATAGCGAACTGATATATTTTTGTGTAGTGAACCAGCAGATTTGCTTTCTTCACTTCGATAGACGCAACCAACACTCCACTCCTTCAAAACAGTAACATTTTTTTGTTTTCATTCTTTAGCAATACGCTGCTTCTAGTTGTTGAGATTTGACCTGGAACAAATCTTTTTACACTGGAATTTCTAAAGCCACATGACGAACTTGGATACCCAACTTTTAACCATGAAGAGCATTCGCTTGGCAAGACAAACTTTTTTACATGGATACACCTATTACTGAAGCAACGAGTCACTCAAGATAATCGTTTCAAATTTTCTGGGGCTTTTCAACCTGAGCCCCTCTCCAGTCAAATCACCTTGGGGATCCAAGGCAATTTTCCTTGGATAAAATTCTGACTATACTTGTACACCTGAAGTGTCATAAAATATTTTTAATTATGTTTAATTTTTGATCAAAAAAAATTATTGGTAAAAAAATTCAAAAAGATGGCGTGGTTCCTTAACGACGTAACGGAGGGGGAAAAGCTACTTAGGTTTCAAAATTCGGCTCGGTGGCGCAGTGGATGAGCGTTTGGGTTTTTCGGCCCGAAATCGTGCACAGGTTCGATGCCACGTGGTGGCACTCTATTTATTAATGCTAGTTTGACCGATTTCTTTGAGTTATTCGACTTTTTAGCGCCAGATTCGGAATCAGCGACTCCGACTACCCCTAGACATTGGTCGAAAACCCCAAAATAAATGGCGTGCCACCAGGTGGGATTGAACCTGAGCACGATTTCGGGGCAAAAAAACGCAAACGATTACCCACTGCGCCACCGACGCCACCTACGTAAGTTGCTTTTCCCCTCGTTCAAGATGATTCGACTGGAGGGGATGTTAGGCTTAGGTTTTAGTGAGTGACAGGATCGTCTTTAGCCAATTTTTTTAGTATTTGATATAAATGGTGTTTTATGAAGTGATTTTACGGACCGTCTTAAAATCTTTCAACATTTATTATTTTACTCAAATCACGAAAAATTACTTTTACCTTGCTCCTCTTTGGTTTCCTGTTGAAAACAAGAAAAAAATCATATGAAAAAATTTTAAAAAATCTGCATTTTCGGACAACAGGGGGGGGGGGGGTGAGGGGGGTCGGCCAAGACAAAAATAAAAAATTTACGAATATTTTTTTAGTGATTCAAGCGAAATAATAAATGCTAAAATAAAAATGAGTTTCAAAAAGGCGTTCTATGAAAAAAATTGGCTAAAAAAAGAATAGGCCTCCCAGAATTTTGCCTTGACCCACAAGCTCATTTTTTTAAATAATTTTTTAATAATGAATAATATTTTTTATCTACATTTAAAAAAAAAAGCTACAATTTTTGATAATCATTGATAGATAAAAAATATGAAAAATACCAAACGAAATTTGAAAAAAGATTGAGGGACCTATAGTAGCAGACATTTTCTTTACTTGCTCTGAAAATTGCAGTAGCTTTCATTGGCAGAATTTATTTGGACACGCTGTACTATTTTCTAACAAAAAATATTTTTTAAGGTGCAGTTTAGCCAGCCTTTGTTGTGGTCATTTGATTTCACCGACTTTCAATGGAATGTGATATCTATGACTGCAGCAAAGATTCCTACTTGCGATTATGAAGTGATTTGCTCAAAGGTTGATTTTAATAAGGTTTTACCACGCTTTACTAAAAATATTTTTGAAACAACGATAAATTTTGTTGATTCAAAAAGCTTTCATTTTCTCTATCGATATAATTTATACTCGCCGCTAGATTCTTGCGGTCATTTTGGAAACAAAAACTTTTCAAACATACCGTATTTCCTCTAATTGCCACCCCAGGGCGCTTATTTTTCGATCGAGTTCTAGAGGGGGCGCTTATTAGAGTCATTTTGAAATTTTTGGGTGAAAATTCAAAATATAAAATGCAGAATTAGTAGAGCTCGCGGAAAATAAGAAAACGCGGAAAAAAACCTGTTCGAAAAAATTTTGTGCCTCAATATCAAGGGTGCCGTAAAAATCGAGACTCGACTGTACCAGATGAATTCAAAAAGAAAATTTCGACTGTATTCAGTTGAAATCGAGTAATCGAATGGGAATCGGACCAACAGGATTCTTGTGGATTGGATTTCTGGAAAACATCGCGCACCGGAATCCGTTGATCGAAAAATACACCGAATTTTGCAAACAGACGTAAGTGGGTTTTTTATGGGAGCCTTGGGTTGAACAAATGTTGCTGAAACTCAATTGATAGAACACAAAAAGATGCATAAAATGCAATGGTCAAGTCACTATCAAAAAAAAATTACTACCTTTCAAGGCAGTTACCGTATTTCTTCTAATTGCCACCCCTCTTTTGCCAATCCCCGACTTTGAGCTATTGTATGTGGGAGCAGAAATTTTTTTGAACAGATTTTTTTGTATTTTCTTAGCTGGCGCGAGTTTTGCCGATTCCAATTGTTGGATTTTGGATTTTCACCCGAAAATTTTAAAAGGACTATAATAAGCGTCCCCTCTGAAGGTCGATTAAAAAATAAGCGCCCCGGGTCGCAATTAGAGAAATACGGTTAATAGGTATTTAGGAGACAGTGTTGATAAGCGCCAAAAAGCCAAAAAATAAAGTAATTTTTTAAGGAAGGAGAAGTTTATTGCTACGGTGGGATATATGAACTACCCAGACGACTCACTAAAAATTTGCTGTTTGGTCCATAAATTTTATTTGGAGCCTCCTTCTTTGAGGCGCATTTGCACAGGAGTGCTTTGTAAATTACTGCCAGAACACTCTTTTGCTACTAATCTTGATTTGAAAATGATATCAACAGTGTGGTATCCAATCCTATAACATTTATGAATTATATGAGACAACAATTCACGCTATTTAATCAAGTTGACAAAGTGAAATAAAACAGTCATTCAATTTATACAGTTATTATTCTTAATACAGTTGACTCCGTAATTAACTCTACAGTTGATCACCCGAAAATTGTCAGTTGTTATTCTAAATACACTTGACTCCTTTAACTTCAACGTTTATCATCCAAAAAGTTCGTTCCCGCCTAGAGTCCGCACTTTTTTTTATTGTTTTGACAAATGTATTTGGTTAGTCCGATTCCGAAAATCGTGAGAATTCCAATTTTGCCTTTTGCTTTTGTAAATAGCATCAGTTTTTCCAACAAGACCGTCGATATAAAGATCACCTCGTTACAAATTAGCTGTTTTTTTTAATATATGGCTCCCATTTTCAAAACAACCGGCAAAATGGAAATACTTGCAATTTTCTGGGCTAGGCTAACTAAAGACAACTGGCAAAACACTTCGAAGTGTGTAGTATAAAAGTGTTGGACTCCATTCTTTATATCTTGTACCACGTTTAGTAACACCTATTTATCGAAAAAAATTTATTCTGGGTTTATATAAAAAAGGGGGCTTATATTTTTAGGATAGCCACTAGAGGGGGGGGGGGGCTTATATTAGAGGGGAGGGGCTTTATATTTTGAATGACCTCCAGAGGGGCTTATATTAGAGGGGGGCTTATAATAGGAGGGGGCTTCTATTAGAGGAATAAGGTAAATAACAATTTGAGCTGAATTATTCGAACTATTCAATAATTGTAATTTGAATTAGCACCAATTTCGCTGACTCTGCGTCATAAAAATTTCTCCATTCCTACTTTAGCGCTTCTTCTGACCACAAATCTAGAACTCCTACTGTTTTGCAGCTCGTCCATTTATCAAACTTTTAAATTTTTCATCTTTAAAAACTGATAAAGCCTTTTTTAATTTTTTTGAATTGCTATCAAGTACCACAATCTACCAAACATTTATCTAATCCATATCGGCCAGTAGATAAGCAGCCCTGTCCGTTAAAATTTTCACAAATTTTATCATTGTAGTATTCTTCACACTATTTTTACCTTTGGTCCAGATTGCACCTGTTTTCAAGTGTTTCATTCTCAATTTGCAGATGATTGATAAACGTGTGCGTGATCGCCGTCGCTGCTTTTTTGACATCTCCATTGATGGAGAGCTTGCTGGTAAGCATTTATAGTCAAAAATACTACTTGGTACAATGCCAACCTTTGAAGCTCCACTCTAAAATCATTACACACCCCTCTTTTTTGTCAATTCTGATATCAATGTATCTACACCAAAATTTCTCAAGAAATATCATACTTCTGATTATTTTGGAGAAAAAACTGTTAAATTTGGGTATTTAAAAAAATTTCGATGAAAAAATGACTTTTTTCGCGAATTGTGGGCTTGTCATATTTATACTGGCTTGAAAACAGTCTAGTCTCAAGTAATTAAACACTCTCAAGTTTGACCCCCAGCTAGGTACGACACTTTCTTTTACTTTTGTATTATTTCGAGCATTAGCTGCATATAAGGGAAAACAAAAACTTCAAAAGTTAGGCAAAAAGTCAAACAATAATTATAAGTTGACCGTAGGAGGAGGTTCAGCTCAAAACTTATAATCTTAACACATCCGCTTTTGCAGGTCGAGTAGTAATGGAAGTGTTTGACGAGCTAGCCCCAAGGACCTGCGAAAACTTTGTGATGCTGTGCACTGGCCAGGCGGGCACAGGCAAGCTCACTGGGAAACCATTGCACTACAAAGGATCCATGTTTCACCGAGTGGTCAAAGGATTTATGATCCAGGTACGCTCTTTTTTGAATCCAACTCTTTTTGTTGAAATTAAATTTTCGATTATTATAGGGAGGTGATTTTCTCGGCCGCTAATGGAACAGGTGGAGAGTCCATCTACGGAGGTGTGTTGAGGATGAGGACTTTGCCATGAAACACGAGGAGCCTTTCATGCTAAGTATGGCCAATCGAGGAAAGATTCTAATGTAAGTGGATTTGTGTTTGGATTTGTGTTTTGCTTGAATGGTACAAGCAACTCTCGTTAAACCCCCTTAAGTTCGTTCCCGTCTAGGGCCCGAAACTTTCTCAACCTGATTTTTGGAGTCTTTTGCCTACACTGATTCGTCAGCCTAGCCAATAGTATCGTGCGTATTTCGATTTTACATTGGTCTCGTTTGAAATTTTTGTCAATTGAAAAATGACTGGTAAAGTTTTTGATTAGACTGAAAAATCAGTTTCGGCAAAATTCCTAAAAAATTCAGTTAAGAATAGTGTCGGACCCTAGGCGGGACGAACTTTCGGGGTGGAAAAATATGGAGTTTGAAGATAAGGAGTGGACTATTGCATGATTTCACATTCTAAATTCAATTTTCGGTGTATCAGGTGTTTATGTCCAATAAATGCCACCAAAATCCATCATAGCATATTTTTATACCTTATTCACTTCAGGGCTCCCAATTCTTCATCACAACAGCTCCAGCTTCGCATTTGGATGGAGTTCATGTAGTTTTTGGCAAGGTTTGTGCATGTTTTTTTCTAGCATTTTCAAAATTATTTGTTGACTACCTAATCTTCTTTTTCAATGTATTAACAGCAGCTAGTAAAAATTAGCCATTTATAGTTAACCGGCGTTAGCTCAGGTAATTGATATACAAAATCAAAAATCTATTACAACTACTCATTTAGCAACTAATTTAGGTTATAAAATATATAGTAAGCTATTAATTTGATGGGTGTACAACATTGAAAAGATTTTTTCACAAATCTACTGCGAAACTAATTATATTCAGAGATTCTTGGGCTTTAATTGTTATTTTGGTCTAATAAAACTGAATTCCAGGTGGTTTCCGGCAAGGAGCTGATCACCAGAATTGAGAATCTGAAAGTCAACGCCAAGAATCGTCCTGTCAGCGATGTACTGATCAGTGGATGTGGGCAATTGGTCAAGAAGACGCGGGATGTCTCGGAGTCGGCCAGCAGTGATGACTCCGCAGAAATGTAAGTGGGGTTTGGTAAATTGAAATTGCTAAAAGTGGGTGTGGTTACCAATCAACCCTAAAATTTGTCCTGACTTCTAAACAGAATTGTCGCGATGGCATTATACAGGTTATTCAAGAAATTGTAACACTTTCAAACTGCCATAACTTTTTATCCCGGCACGATTTCGAAATTTTGTAAACGCAGATCGACTCAGAATTTCATGGCAATTTTTTTGGCATATAACACCCGAAAAAATTTTTTTTTGCAAAAATTCGAAAATTTGCCTGGTCCCCCGTTGTCCCAAAATGCGAAATATCGAGTTATCAAAAATTCCGCTATTCCACTGTTTCCGTAGCTGTTTTTCTTCGTGCTTCGTTGCTTCACTTGGTGTCTTCCTTCTCCTGTATGAATTATTAATCATAGATGAAGTTTACGCCTCAAGAAAAAGCCTTTTGCGTGATTGCCTATGCCAAGCAGGAAAGTCCGTTTGGAGCGTTGTTTGGAAGTGGAAGGAAAGAGCGTGGAACAGAGTTATGGAATTAAAAATCTTGTGTTCATTTGTAATCAATTTTGAGAGAATTCGCTGTGTAAATGTGACGTAATGCAATGTTAACAATTCGGCATTTTGGGACAACAGGGGGGACCAAGGCAAATTTTCGAATTTTTGCAAAAAAAATTTTTTCGGTGTTATATGCCAAAAAAATTGCCATGAAATTCTGAGTCGATCTGCGTTTACAAAATTTCGAAATCGTGCCGGGATAAAAAGTTATGCAGTTTGAAAGTGTTACAATTTCTTGAATAACCCTGTACTTTCTCTGCGCTCAATCATTCTGCACTAACTCTAAGCATGATGCCAGTAATAAGATAAGGTTCGCATGGTCCGTAGCTAAACACTAAATCCGTCTCATCCACATAGTCTAGAATATAGAGGTCTAAATACGAAAAAAAACTGGTAATTTTTGCTGCTAATAAACATCTACAGACCGTCGATACCAGGACTGTGCAGATATGAAAAATTATCGGATCAGATATGAAAGTGCCGGCTATCGCATATACGTCGCAGTTCTGGTTCACACCACTGTTCCGAAATATTAAAAATCTTGATAACTAGTTTAACAGGCGCTGGGTAACGTCTGAAAATTTTTTATAGGACGGTGTGTAAATGGTAATAGATATTCTCGTATAAGACCTTACCGTGCAATCTTTGATCTCCATTGACTAGAATATCTGCGTAAGTTGGTGATGCGTATTCGCTATGCCAGGATAGCGCAAAAATTACTCCCTATAATATTTGAGTAGTAATATGCTGTAAAGAAATCAATTGAATCATTCAGAATCAATTTTAACTTAACTTACATGATTTTTTTTCAGTGACCGTCACCGGAAGAAGAAGCACAAGAAGGAGAAGAAAAGAGAGAGAAGCCACAAAGAAGACAGCGGCAGAGAAGAGTCTAGCAAACCGACCCTTCCTGACAATATCTCTTCCATCAAGCCTGAAGATCTGCCTGAAGAACCCGGTGGTCAGAACAAGTTCTTGCATCGACGATCTCCAACTCCTGAGCGCAGAGATAGACGGGACCAACAAACTACCATTCGAACCGCCAAGAATGGGCACAAAGTCAAAGGCAGAGGAGCTATTAGATTCAGAGCTGATGAATATGACCGAAGCCGAAGTGTGACTCCGCCGCATTGGAAGAGAGAGGAGGTTAGTGGATTTCTTTGAAAATATTAGTTCTTATGTGAGGAGGTTGACTGCCTTTGCAGACATAAGTAGCAATACAAATTCCAAAAAGTAAAAACCTCGGTAATTCAGTGAAGATATTGTCCCGATGGTACTGTCCCGATTTTTTCTTTCCTTATTAGAAAATGATCGTAACTTTTTTGAACAAATTTGCAGTTGGTGTAATTTTGTAGCTAAAGGACGGGAGTACGAAACGAGTTATTGGAAGATAAATATGTTTGTAAAATTGTGGATAACAACTTGCTGATCCTCAGTCTTGAGCCTCTTATCCGTGGCGAGCCGAGTATGGCTCCATTATGCTGTCGAGCACGATTTTTCGCATATCTTCTTGGTCAATATCTCATATTATAGTCCTGTCTTCGAGCTATAAAATAACACTAGCTGCAAATTATTTCAGTATAGGAAAAAATAATATGGTCAATACCGAGTGAGGCGGCATAAAAAGAGCCGGAGTCATTGATAGCTGAGGGAACCTGAGTGAAAAGACCAGTAATTTTAAAAATTTTGTGTGATCTATAATCAGTGATGAATAACCTTTGTTCTTATTTTTCTGTTTTCCATTAATTAAAATACTTTCAGCAACGTTTGATAACACTGTCTGAGCTGCAAAAAGTGAGGAAGCAGAAGAAAGAGATGGAAGAGCTGGAGGCTAAGCGACGCACTGAGACCACTGAAATTGACACTTTTGGTTACCGTCGTAGACCTGGTTTTGAGGTTATTATTTTCACAAATTATTCACTACAAATCTTTTTGCAGAAATAAAAATCTCTTTTGCGTAACCACCTATAAGTTTCAGTTGCCCCCAGTGCAAGATCACCACCGAGGGTATCGCCCAGTTTCCGGTGATAGAGACAGAAGTCGGTCCAGAGATCGATCTCGAGAACGTCATCGATCTTCCAGAAAGTCAGATGATAATGGCAAAAATGGACATCAGCCTCATTCCAAGAAGCTTCAACAGCCACCAGACGAGGAGGAGGACGATGAAGAATTGGAAGATGTTGGGCCCATAATTGATATGGACTATTTGCTGGCTAAGGCTCAAGAGAAAGAACAGCCTAAGCCAGTACCCGTGCCAGAGCCTATTCCCGTGGATCCTTTGCCCCCAGTCAAGGAAACCAGACAAGAGGAACCTAAGTAAGATATTTTCTTATGAATTTGTCATTTTCCACTCAAAATACTTGAGTAGAAGCTACAGTCAACTCTCGATAAATAAAATAAATAAACCTTTCAAGTTCCTCCACGCTTATGGTCCGACACTTTATTCAGCTCGATTTTTGATGTCTTTTGCCAAGTATGATCCGTCAGTTTGGTGCCGAAAATTGCAGGGATTTCCATTTTACCGGTCATTTTTCCGAAACCTAGAAGTTTCGGTAAAAATGGACACTCTATTTTTAAAAGAATGGTTCATATATCGAGACGCACGGATTTTAATGACAGACTCTAAAAATTTGGAAAAATGACTGGTAAAATCATAACCTTTGCGATTTTTTGCACCAGACTAACGGATAAGGTTTGAAGAAGCATTTAAAAATCAGGCTAAAAAATGTCGAAGCCTAGGCAGGAACGGACTGGAGGGAGTCTACTTTGAATGCAAAAAATGAATTTTAGTAAATATTATGTTTTTAGGCGGAAAGACAGTCCTAAAGCTCCAGTCAGTCGCTCCGACAGAGACTCTGGATACCAGAATCGCCGCAGAGAAGAGGACAGCTCCAGCCATCCTCGCAAGTCATCTCGTGAACGCAGCGACAGAAACAAGGAAACTGAGCCAAGTCGTCGCCATAGAGAGAGATCCCGCACCAGATCTCCAGCTGTGTCCCGCAATGATAGAAACAAGGAGGCTGAGCCATATCGACGCCAAAGAGAAAGATCCCGCACCAGATCTCCCGTTGTATCCCGCAGTGAAAGAAGTAAGGAAGCTGAGCCAAGTCGACGTCAGAGAGAAAGATCTCGCTCCAAGTCTCCAGCTGTGCCACGCAGCTATCAGCAAAGATCCAATGACCAGGACAGACGAGAGGACCGGGGAAATCGAGCAGACAGGGACCAGCGTCGACCAGAAAGTGGGAGTAGCAGTGCTCGACATCAGGAGCGAAATCCATCTCCTCCTCCACCTGCTGCTGAGAGAAAATTTGTGGAAAGCGTGCCTCCTCCAGTGCAGGCCTTCAAGTCTACAAAAATAAATTTGGATGAGGTGCTTGAAAAGGGTTGGTTTTTAACAAAATATAAACTTTTTGGGACAAATTTACCGATAGTCGGTGGTCGTAGCAGTCACCAGTGTTTGATTTTATTTTTTCTCCAAACTTTAGTTCTCAAAAAAATAATCACAAGCTTGTTGCAATTTATTTTTGACTTTTCCAAAAAATCGAGTAAAAACTTCGAGTCTTATTTGAAGCAAAGCATCCAAATTTTGATCTTTGTGAAGCTGAAACCACATTTATTTGCAGCCAAAGCCCACGAAGAAGCCCTACAGGATGCCCAATCCTTAGCTGCCCTCAATAGACAGCGGGAGATCAACCAGCGAAAACTCATGGAGGAATCCCGTTCCATCATGGCCAAGCCTGAAAAAGAAAAGGAGGTTGAAGAAGAAAAAAGCTCGAAGCGCAAGCGTCAATCTCCCGCTCCAATGGACAGAAATGAGCCAAAGCGTCACCGCTCTCGCTCCAAAAGTCCAAGAAGGGATGTGCCGATGAGAGAAAAGTCTAAGTCCCCTGTTAGAGAGCGACGCAGCCGCAGATCTCCCAGCCCTCCCCGCTCCAAATACAACCAGTCTGAAAGCAGTAATTCTGCTGCTACTAAAGCACCAACTGCTACCCTTCCGCCTATTGGAGGAGTTTCCTCTTTGTTGCTCAAGAGCAACTCACCTCCTAAGCAAGAAGAAATGGCTAAAACAGCTGAGAAAATGTCAAGTTCAAGTAGCAAGAAAGAGCGGTAGGTATCTTTGTCTTTGTAAAACTAAACAGGGTTAGCCGTATGCTATAATGAATACCGATATTTGCATTGCTTCCCCAGTAAAGTCGACTCTCGATTTAAGGACACTCCAAAGTTCGTTCCCGCCTAGGGTCAGACACTTTTTTAGCCTGATTTTTTAATTTTTTTTTTAAATAAAAAAATATGGTCTTTAAATCGAGAGTCGGCTGTAACTTTTTGTTTCCCCATGCCCGTATATTTTTTCTGTGGTTTCAGCTCTGAGCTCAGAACTTTATTAAAAAAATCAAAATTTTTACTATTTTCTAGCTAGGACTCACGTAAAATTCTGAATTCTCGTCAAAAAATTAGTCACAGAGATACCAAACGAGTAAAATACAAAAAAACAGCATGTGGACGGAATCGATCCTGAGACTACGTAGGATTGCTTTATATGGGCCACTATGACTCATTTCGGAATATACAGCACTATTCAAAAAAGACTGCATATTGAATGAAGCATTGAAAATCATAGCTTCAACGATATAAAGTCTAAAAAGTATTTCGAAAGTATGCCAAAATATTTCGAAAATCCAGTTTTATCGTCATACTAAAACCCTAGTTTACAAAACACTAAATTTACAGCTCCAAGTCCCCTGAAAAACGCCACGAAAAAATGGCTCCAACTAGTGAGACACGAGGTAGACGCAGATCCAGAAGTGCTGAGAAACAGGCTTCTACCAAATTAGACGTTCAGAGAGAGACCAAAAAAGAGAGGTAACATTTTTTTATAGCAAAACCAACTTTTTTTGAACTAAAACACCAATTTTAGATCCAAATCTCCAGCTTCCAAAAGTCCTATAAAAAAGTTGTCACCAGTCAGGAAGGGGCGCAAATCTCGCTCCACCTCCAAGTCTTCCAAGAAGAGCATGTCCCCACCGGCTCATTTCAGAGACGGCTCCAGCTCTTCTTCAACTTCTTCCCGTTCTCGCTCCAACTCCAGTGACAATTCGGCTCGAAGACGCTCCAAGAGCAGAAGTGTAAGTGGTTTTGTGGTCGCGGCATCAATGAATAAGTTATTTTTTTTCTGGTTTAGGCATCCCGAGACAGACGCCGTGCGAGCAGAAGTTCATCTTCTTCAAGCTCCTCGTCCACGGCTTCCTCTTCTTCCAGCTCTTCACGCTCCTCATCTGACCACTCGAGAAGAGGTCGCAGAAGCAGGAGCAGATCCCGCAGCAATAGAAGATACACTAGACGATCAAGGACCAGATCTAGAAGCCGGTAAATTTTTTTAAAAGTTTCAAAACAAAACTCACAATTGCGAGCATCTGCTTTCTTAGCCAAAAAACAGCTAATCAAATTTTCAAAAATTTTTTAAATATTTTTTTAAATTCAAATATATTTATTCCTTCACGCCAAGCTAAGACTTCACTGACAGATTCAATGATATTTCAGCAGCTATCGTCGACGCCGCCGCAGCAGCAGTGGAAGCAGCCGCAGAAACCGAAGAAGCCGAAGCAGAAGCTATCGCCGAGGACGTAACAGTCGAAGCCGATCTCGCAGACGTTAGATGGAGGCGAAAAACAAAACATATTCCACTTTGTTGTTTTTCCCACTTATTTGATTTATTGCTGTCAGCTATGGCCTGAAGATTGTTGAATTGAGAAGGGATTTAGGGTTGGAAACATGCATGCTGATAAACTTTTTATTTTAAAGATGTTGTAGCTGCAAAATAACCTGATTTTGGCTTTTTTGATAATAGGGGACATTTACTGCTTACGATATCTGAGCAATTGTTTTCAATTATTAGAAAACACGAGTATTAGTTTACTGCACACAAAAAAAATAAAAAACGTTTCTTCTACGTTCTCTATTCGAAAATGTTATCAGGAATGAGATTCTTCTTTTAATTAAAGGGAAGCTGTTAAGAAGATAGTCTCGACGTGAAAGGATTATCCATAGTTATGTATCTTTCAAATGTGGTTTTAGAGACAGATTTTGTCGACAGCTTGGGGTTGCGATGTCAGACAAACTTGTGCAGAATTAATAGTTGAATTAACGACATCAATACCAGAAATTCATAATTCTAAAATCGAATTGTAATTGAAAACTAATGGATCATTTTTCCATGGCTTTTTCTTTCCCATTTTCGATTTTTAGGTCATTATTAAAAAAAATTAGAAATTCTGATATTTGTGATCTCAATTCAACTTTCAATTCCACACGAGTTTTTCTGACATTGCAACACTGACATTGCTTAACGTAAAAAATGCGACATAACTAATGCAAAGGCTCACGAGACAACAAGCAAAAATCACAATATTCAAGCCAAAACAGTTTGACCTCAAAACCATACCAAAAACCTGGGGCTTTCGGACGAAAATTCAAATGATTATGGCTTGGTTTCGTAATTTTTTTTAAAACTTTATAAGACATTTTTAGAAAATAAACATTTCACGTGATAGAGCACACAAAGCTGGGCACTTGTGCACTTGGGGGGGCCTTTTTTGGTTGACTGTAAATATGGTTTAAACGTCTCCTAAGTAATTTTTATACGCCAGAAACGATAAAAAAGTTGTTTCCTAACAATTTCCGCACTACAAAGTGAAATTTTCAATAAAAAGTTAGTTACCAAAGATTGACCAACTGCCTTGGTCCCCCAAGGTAACCAAGCCCCCTGCGCCCCTTCGGGGGCGCAGGGGGCTTGGTTGGTTAGAGATGCGCGCACTCACTTACCTTAGACATGATTCCGAGAAAGACTCTTGATCATACATGCATTAAAGACTCTTTTTGCCCAGCTCCAGTGACCAAAACGTGGTAGGATACCTTAATATACGATATTTTACCTTGGGGACCAAGGCAGTTGATCAATCTTTGGTAGCCAGCTTTTTTTAAAAAACTTCACTTTTAAGTGCGGAATTTGTTAGGAAACAACCTTTTTAACGTTTCTGCCGTATAAAAATCACTTAGGAGACGTTTAAACCATATTTACAGGTAACCAAAAAAGCCCCCCCCCAAGTGCACAAGTACCAAAAGCTGCATCAGATACAATTGTTTGATCACAGAAGAGACTTTTTCATTCCTATTTTTGAGAGGGTTGATAAACTAGGCCGGTAGCGTTTTTATGGATGGATGTTTCTGGTTTTATTCCAGGGCTCCCAAGTAGGATGACTCGAAATTCAGCCGAAAATTTTCAAAAATCAGCATTTGGGGTCAAAAATCAGCCATACATATTGTTAGGTACTTAAGCCGTTTAACCGCCAACCAAACCACCTTCGGGGCTTGGTTGCTAGGGGTTGAGATGCGCACACCCACATACCTTAGACACAAATCACTCGGAAGTGACTCTGGATGCATAAAAACACATGCAAACCAGCGTTTCTTTATGCGATAGACCCATAAAGTAAAAACCTGTTCAAAATCTATCATTTTTACTTTAATTTGACTCGAAAAAGGCTGAAATTTGGTCAAAAATACCTTAAAAAGATAATCTAGCCGCAAATGGTGGGCGGCTATTTTTGACAAAATTTAATTTATTTATTCAGAAAGTGTTAAAATATGCTTTTTGCATCGTGTTGTCCAGAAAAAAAATGAGCTCCGTAGGTGTTTTCGGGTCACTATTTGAAATTTTGGGGTGAGAAGGGGGGTTGGATGGGTTAAACGGGATAAGTACCAATTGTTACAAAAATTACTTTATTCGGGATTAACAAAACAATACTAAATTCCAATATAAAAAACACTATAGCATAAATTTTTCAATAAAAATTGCGGGAATTTAGCAATTTCACCCAAAAATTGTTAGTCGTTTTATCAATTCTTAATTAAATCAGTCAAAAATCAGCCAAAATCAGCCAAAATTAGCCGAAATCAGCCAAAATCAGCATATCAGCCAAAAAAAAATAATCAGCATCGAGGGCCCAAAATCAGCAAATGGCTGATAAATCAGCCAACTTGGGAGCCCTGTTTTATTCTGATGTGCTTAAAACCCATATTCAGACAAAATATTTGGGTAAGTTTCATACCAAAATATAGCCAAGATTTCGGCGAGTCTTTTCGTTCCAACAGAATTTAAATTTTATCATAATTGTGTTGCTTTCAAGCCCAGTAGAAAAAAACCAGCATCGTCCATCCATGAAAACTCTGCCATCCTCTTCTTCAATCCTCTCAAAAAGAAGGAAAATCCAGTGTAACCTGGAATCTAACCATATATCTGACGCAGTTTTTGTGCTCTATCACGTGACATGTTTATTTTCTGAAAATGTCTTATAAAATTTTTAAAAGATTACGAAACCAAGTCATGTTCCCTTTAATTTTTGTCCAAAAGCCCCATGTTTTGGTATGGTTTTGAGGTCAAACTGTTTTGGCTTGAATATTGTAATATTTGCTTATTATCTTGTGAGTCTTCGCACTAATTATAGAGCATTTTTCTTGCTGATCATTTTGGTATGTTGTACTCTGAAAATGTTTGAAAAATTCAGTCGAAAATAGGCCGATCTGAGTACCCTTCGAATTCCGACTTCAGGAAAACAGCTGATTTTAGCTCTTCTCCTGCAATTTTGAAGTGACTTTCGCTCAATTTTTGTGCAGATTTTTTGCCTATCTTGTAGCTGTTTAATTTTTCTGCACGTTCTACACGTACTTAAGCAGTTATACACAGCTGTGACATGTTTTTGAGCAGCTTCAAGTGTAAATTTACCTGGTGAGAAAATGGTGGATTTTTGCGTTAAATGCTGGTTATTCAAGTTTTTGAATACAGATCGGAGCTCACATACATTCATTTAAAAGAGCTTATCTTGCCGGTCCTTATGAGATATTGCAGTCGCACATTCAGTTTGGAGACGAATGATGTCTGGCCCTCGGGAGATTCTTTAATTTCCCTGAAATGTCGAGAACTGAAAACAAGTTATTAGGTCACTTCATGACTAGCAAATACCCATACTCCCATACACGAAAATGATCTACGTGAAAAACCGTACCAGAATAAACAAAAGTTACGTTCCGAGTCGGAACTTCCGACTTTCCCGTGTTAAATTAGAAAAAATTTATTTTTATTTTGAACTCCCGCGCTATAGAAAAGTTTCTAAACGCACAAATACATGTCTAACTTCTCGTTGCGTTGTGAAAATTATTAGCTCTCATTTTTCCTCTGTATCCATTACTGAATTATATTGTTCGAAATTTTTCTCAGTCGAGAAGCTGCGTTGTGCATATATTGTGCTTTTTAAATTTCCTGGTCGCTTACAAGAGCTCAATTTCTTTCCTTCCGATTTTGTAAGCTAATTAGGATGTTTAGTTATTCTTGCTTGCTTCTGCAAAAATGGTGATCACAGTTGGAAAATTGGTCAAAAGCGATGGAGGCAGTGCTACTGAGCTAGAAAGTAAAATCGGCAGTGCTTTGGCGGAGCTATCTTCCACTGCGGGCGACATGAAGGGTCAGTTGAGCGAGCTCTATGCTGTTGGAGCGCAGGTACTATCCCTGATTGCATCTGAAATATTGATAACCGTCATCTTTTCAGGACTACGCTTTCGCTGATAAGAAGAGCATCGTGATCTACGTTCCAGTTCCTCAGCTCCGAGACTTCCAGAAGATCCATCCTAAGCTGGTCCGCGAATTGGAAAAGAAGTTCGGTGGCACACACATTTTGATTGTTGCCAAGGTTGGTTGTTTCTCTATCATTTTATTCATGTGTCAACATTGATTCCGTTCAGCGCCGAATCCTCGAGAAACCCATGCGTGGAAAGAACCGCAAGCCGATAAAACAGAAGCGCCCCCGAAGCCGTACCCTGACTGCCGTGCATGATGCTATCCTCTCTGACATGGTCTTTCCGGCTGAAGTGGTTGGGCGTCGCACTCGTTACAAGCTAGATGGCAAGCAGCTCTTCAAGGTGCATCTGGACAAGTCGCAGCAGACAAATGTGGAGCATAAAGTGGACACGTTCTCTCATGTTTACAAGCGTCTGACGGGCAAAGAAGTGGTCTTCGAGTTTCCAGAGCCTCTCTTCCAATAAATTGCTGTTATATGTGTGACACTTGGTAAAGGATGTTGTGTTCCATATAAATTGTTATGTTCTATCACCTGTTCTTCTTGGTTATCGATTTTATTTGCAGTGGACCGTAGTTTGCCCCTTGTAGGGACCTTTTAGACTCTTGTGCCAAATTATAATGCTTGTCAGAATTACGGTAGGCTAACATTTGTGTAGCCATTTAGTTGTGATCAGGAGTATGCTAGACTGAGCGTAGTGCGAATTGACCAGTCGAGAATCGGTATTGACTAGGGTTGCTGAATGGACATATGTCTGGACATAGGGTACGCGACGTTTGACCTTAAAACCGTTTGACCTTAAAGCCCTTTGACCTTAAGCCGTTGACCTTAAGCCGTTGACCTTAAGCCGTTTGACCTAAGCCGTTTGACCTTAAAGCCGTTTGACCTAAAGCCGTCTAACCCTAAAAATTTGCAATTTTTGCATTTTGAATCGTGCTTTGTCTAATTCAACGCTGAAACGATAAAGACGTTGTTTCCGAATACTTTCCATCGAAAATTTGACTTTCTAGATTTCTACCTGCCTGCCTTCGGCAGGCAACTAATTCAATAGAAGCCCCTTTGGGTACATGGTCCGATAAGGGCTGACCCTTTGGGGTACATGGTACGGATAATGGCTGACCCTTGATGACCCACATAGCTTTTCTTATGCAGCACCAGTTCTAATACGCAACACATCTGCGTTGAAAAATATAAAATTTTATAATTGGGGCCCAATGCGTGTCAACGAAGCAATATTCTAACCAAAAAGAATTCAACGACCGTCGCGAATGTGGTCAATGAAATGACAGCAATATATGTATCAAAAAACCTTGACTTCAGAAACGAGTAGAGAAAGCACGGATTCGAAATGCAAAAAATGCAAATTAGGGTAGACGGCTTTAAGGTCAAACGGCTTAAGGTCAAACGCTTAAGTCAACGCTTAAGGTCAAACGGCTTAAGGCAACGCTTTAAGGTCAAACGTCCGTGCCCCTGGACATATTCCCACATTTATGGACATATGTCGGACATATGTCCTGCAAATGTCCGCCTTTATTAAAATCGGACATAATAAATAGATCGTTACACAATTTTTTCCGCAATATTTGCTATTCTTTCTGATTTATTTTTAGATAAAATGACAATAATAAAATTTAATTTATTGAAACTTGTACTAGTACACTCAAACCTCAATATAGTGGCCACCACCTCAAGATCGTTCCCGCCTAGGGTCCGACACCTTTTTTAACTCAATTTTTAGAGAATTATTAAAAAAATAGAGGGCCACTATATCGAGGTTTTGGTTCTAAATGGCAAAACTGTATATTTATTCAAAAACGATCGGCAAAATCGGAATCCTCACGATATTTGCGACGAGACTGTTGAGACAGAACTAGCATAATTCTCTAAAAATTGAGTTATAAAAAGTGTCGGACCCTAGCGGGAATGAACTTGAGGTGGGGCCACTATATCGAGGCTTGACTGCATCGTAAATTTCACCCGAAGCAAAACATAAGCCTAAGCAAAACGCGAGTGAAACAAGCGGTGGAAGAAATAGAACTGGAAACGGAGGAAAATGATTCGATTGAAAATGAATTTGATGTATCTATAAAGGATTATTGAATTAATGAAATTCGCCGCTATTCCATTGTAAACCAAGGGCTGTATTGGGAGGGAAGGAAAACACAGGGGCCACTTTTTTTGGCTGCTTTACCTGTTTTTCAACTCGAGCCGTGGCAAAATAGACTCTATATGCATTTTATGATCAAGTGTACTTCTCGGAATCATGTCTAAAGTAAGTGCGTGCGCGCATCTCTAATTCTCAAGCCCCCTGCGCCCCCTTCGGGGCTCGGGGCTTGGAGTTGAGATGCGCACACCCACATACCTTAGACACAAATCACTCGAAAGTGACTCTGGATGCATGAAAAGCATGCATACTAGGTTATTTATGCGGTAGGCCCAGTATTCAAAACTATGTTCAACATCTTCAATTTTTCGGCGAAAAAGGTCTCCTCGCTTTTCCGGCTTTTGGCTACGAGCCAGAGGCTCAGCCATCCAAAAATTCGAAAAATTAGACCCTTAGCCTGAACCTAGCCTACAGAACTAAGCCTAAGTAAAAATTGTGGGTATATTACACTAGCGCCAAAAAAAAATTTCTTGTTAAAAAAACACCGGCGAAAAAATAAATAGCATTATCATAACAAAAACAGAAAAAGAACAACCGAAACATCAACAATCATTGCAAAATAACCGTAGTCTGGAATAGGTGTAAGATAGGGTAAATCATGATGCGATGTGATGATGTGGCTGACGAGTCATCGAAAAAAAATAAACTGGCCAAATATAGTGATATAAAAGTATAATACAAGAGCACTGAGCTCAGGCACTAGCAAGTATTTATGGGTTTACTGCTTTTTTCTGTTTGTGAGTCGATATCCGAGCAGTGTTTTCGAAACTCAAGTCAAACTTAAGGTAATTTAAACTATACATTTCCTACAAAAAAGATATCAAGATATTTTGCTGCTTTTTTCTGCATTTTTTGGTAATATTGCTCTTCCTCATGTTTTTTTTCCAGAATGAGCCTCATCTGGAAAATCGAGCTAAAAAAAGAAGAAGAAGCCAGCGGATTCCTCTTTACAAAGACTCAGCGACAGAAGCAAAGTGTCATGCTCGCAACAAAGCGATTGCGATGCCGACCCGCGAGACAGCAAATCTTTCACTTATTAAAAATAGTATTTAAACGACTCCTAATTTTTTACCGACTTAATTAATTTTTATATACGACTAATTTTTATATGCTTAAAACAATAAAAAATTTTTTTCTAACATTTTCCACACAAAAAATGGATTTTTTGGAAAAAAATTCTTGACCAAAACTTGAGTTTTTGCATTGGGGGACTAAGGTAAACTACTTTATATAAGGTATTCTATCGCGTTTTGGTCACTTGAGCTTGGCGAATAGAGTCTCTTTATGCATTTTTCATTAAGAGTCCCCTTCGGAGGCGCAGGGGCTTGGGGTTGAAATGCGCACACCCACATACCTTAGACACAAATCACTCGAAAGTGACTCTGGATGCATGAAAAGTATCCATACCAGAGTTTCTTTATGTGGTAGACCAGTCAACAAAACTATCTTCGAATCTGAGTCCTAAAGAAAGCAGAGCAATTAATATTTATGAGCAAGAATCTTCCACTGTTTAATTTTGAGTATAAAAAATTTTATTTGGTTGGGTTGTTATGATAAAAGTGATTGGTTCCGATTGGGAAAAACGTCGCACATCGCTGCGATGTATCGCACATGATTTTTTATAAATATCGCACATCGCAGATCAATTTTTTTTATCAAAAAACATCGCATCGCAACATCGCAAAAGGCAAATTTCTATCTCTAGTCATGATGTACCGTATTTCCTTTAATATGCGCCCCGGGGCGCTTATTTTCGTATTTATTAAAATATCGTAAAAGCACATGTGGTAAATTTTTTTTAAAAAGCATATTTGGTAAAATTTATTTTGGTAAAGGAATATTTGGTAAAATTTCTATTGGTAAAGGCATATTTGGTCAAATTTATTTTAGTAAGGCACTTTGTAGTCGTTTTTGTGTCAAAGACCTTCTCATTCCAACTTTTTCCTCTTTCCATTTCTTTCTCCTCTCCTCTCTCCCTCCAGCAAAATTTTCTTAATTATACTCATAGGGTTATAGTCTTGGTAGTATACCATTAGTGGTCTTTATCAGCTCTCAGTGCCCAGGTGGCCCAATCCTGATGTAAATGCACTGGCACCCATATTAAAAACTAAACCAAACCCAACTAAAAAAAATTCTTAAAAAAATGACCCCATTTTTTTAACTTGTAATTATGTGGGGAATTAGGTTTTTTAGGACCAAAATCAATATTTCACCCACGCAAACCCAAAAACGTGTGGTGTTATCTCTGGTCAGGTGGATGTTCACCTGGATGGCCAACAAAATTAAAATTTAATGAGTACGAAAAATAAACCATTTTTTCTAACTTAAAATTGTGCGAGAATTGGGTTTGTTAAGTCCAAAAGTGCGATTTTACCTACTCAACCCGAACCTGGGTGGCTACTACCAGGACAGATTGATATCAAGGTAACTCCAGAGTAAGGGCATATTCACTTAAATGACATGAAAAGTCGAACGCTTGCTTTTTATATCTTTCATTATGGTAAAAAAAGGTATGCGCTCAGGTGGATTTCTAAATCAACCCTTAGAATTACTAACAACCCCATCATGCAGTGTGACCAAACCAAGTGGTCGTCCACTTGGATCGAATTGTTTTTTCACGTTTTCGGGTACCAAAAAACTTTTCTGCACTAATTCGAGCATCCTGAACATGGTTTGACAGTGGTAAAATCACGTTTTACCGAGAAATTTTTGAGTTATTGCTAACGATTGATTTTGATAAATCAACAATTAGCAATAACTTAAAGTTTTCTTGGTAAAACCTGATTTTACCACTGTCAAACCATCTCAGCATACTCGAATCAGTGCAGAAAAATTGTTTTGGAACCCGAAAACGTGAAAAAAATTTGATCAAGTGGATGACCACTTGGTTTGGTTCGTCCCTCTGGATGGAGTTCTGAGCGATTATAAGTGGTGATTAGAGCTTGCTGGTTCGAATCCACCTGGCCGCATACCTTATTTTTTTTTATCATGATTTTGAGTGTTTGAGTGGTGTAGATGTCCATACACTCATCACCAAGGTTGCTGGTTCCAACCCTCTGGATGCAATCAGTCCTGAGTAGAGGACCTCGATTCATGTCCTGGTCACTAGGTGCTTAACAGGATTCGGGGAGCATAAGGTGCTTTTATATGGTTTGGATAAATGTCTATGCCCTCCAAAAACTCCGCGCCGAAATAAAGTCTATGGCCGAAAACAATAACTCTATGAACAAAAGGTATACCACCCAAAAATGTCCACCAAAAAAGTGCTTTACCAAAAAGTTTTCTTACTACATGTGCCTTTACCAAAAAAATTTTACCAAATGTGCCTTTACCAAAAAAATTTTTACCAAATGTGATTTTACCAAATAAAATTTTACCAAATGTGCCTCTACCAAAATTTTTTTACCAAAAGTTTTTTTACCAAATGTGCCTTTTACCAAATATTTTTTTACCTTTTTCGGTACAGCGTTTAAATTTTCGACAAAATTCTGATTTTTCAATTTCGAAATTTCAAATTGGCGCAAAAAAACAAATTTCTATTTTAGCATATAATTATAAAGTGAATGATTGTTAAAGGGCCATTGCCGTCTCCGACAACGGTGTCCTCCGCCAATTCAATTTTTTTTATTGTTGGACTTACGTACGTATTTTCAACTTGGTTTCTAACAAAACTATACCTAAAATTAAATTCTAGGCCTTGTATTGTTAGAAAATCAAGCTGAAAAATCCGTACAGAAGTTGAAATGATTAGGCTAAAAAAATTGAATTGGCGGGACAATTCAAAACAGGTGGCAACGGCCCTTTAAGCAATTATTGTCTGCTGAAAACGACAGAGAAATTTTTATGGATGCGTCTTTTTTTATCACGTACAAATTACCGCGTTTAGGTTAAATATCCCTAAATCTAGGCGTGAGACCCCAAGCTGGGTTGGATGACCTGAAAATAGACATGAAATATCAGGCTGGGTTGAATGGCCTGAAACATGGTAAAGATCCCATGATGTGTTGCATATTCTTAAAATTGTCAAAATACCCCAGGTTAAGTTAGATGTTTAAAATGGATATAATATTCGGTTAGATTCCTGAATTAGGTGTAGTATGCCAGACTGGGTTGGATGTTTTGAAAATTATATAGTCCCAGAGGCTGGACTAGAGTCCTAAAATAAATATAAATATCTCAGGGTGGGTTGAATATCAAAGATTGGTTATAAGAGACAGGCTGGGTTGGACATCCTGAATGGTATGTAACAGTCAAACCTCGATAAGCGTACCCCGATAAACGTACCCCTCGATATAACTACCCTTGAGACTTTTGGTTGGATTCATTTCAAATTAGAATAAGTTCACCCCCGCTATAACGTACCCTTGATATAACTTACCCCTTGATATAACGTACCCTTGCAGATAACACTGATATTTACGTTACCCTCGATATAACG
>SADC01000315.1:0-66481 GCA_004194705.1 Ditylenchus dipsaci | reverse complement strand
TTTCCCTGTAAGCCGTTTCCCTGTAACCGTTTCCCTGTAAGCCGTTTCCTGTAAGGGACGTTTCCCTGTAAGGAATGGTTTCTTGTACACCAGAAAAAGACTCAATTAGCGGATATCGCCCTAAAACACCCGATATCACATTAAACCGCCCGATATCACCCTAAACCACCCCATATCATCCCAAGCCACCTCAAACTTACTCACGTCACTCTAAACGTACTAAAGCCACGTTGGACAGAAAATAAGCTTGAACCACTCTAAACCAGGTGGTTTTCGTGAAATCCATGCTTTCGGGTACCATCTTCGAATTTTAGATAACATCTAGGCAGTTTGGGTATCATCCACGTGATTCGAGTATTTTCCAGCTTGCTCGGATACGAACCACTGCTTTGGGTACTATTTATGTGGTTTTGGTAACATCTAGGCCGTTCGAGTATTTGACAGCTGGTAAGGGTACTATCCATTGCTCTGGACTAGAGCTGTGCATCGGTATTTTTCTTAAAACGCATTTTTAACCCACTTTCCAAAAAATTCTAACTGATTTTTTACATCTGTATGCTGCTATTCCCTCCTTCATGCAATGGCTATTTCACTTTTTGTATTTTTCATCTAAAAAATTTTGCATGAGACGTTGAATACCGAAATTCGCCATTCCGGTAATACAAATACCGATTTCTATATCAAGGTCGCAGGTTAAATTTTTTAGACAAAATACAAAAAGTGAAATAGCCATTTGATAGAGCGGTGGTTTAGATTCGATCCATATGTTTTGGGGCGCAAACTACATCATCCCCAATCTCTTTCAATGTGGAGTGTGCTAGTCTTGGCCGCGCGGCGCCAACTCTTGAGCGTGTACAAAAGGCTGTGCATATCTTAAAACAATCCTGCTTACCGGTCTTGGGGTAACATGACGCTCTCAATTTTGGATAGCCTGCCCGGTAAAACTTCGACTCGCTACAATTGTGACTCGCTACACTTTTTGCGACTCGCTACACTTTACTTTTTTGTCCATTTCACTCAAAAACATGTACTACATTGTTCCCCTATCCCTTGCAATGTGGAGTGTGCTGGTCTTGGCCGCGAAGCGGCCACAATTGGTCTGGTAACAACAATCTGTACCCACATAACAATAGAAAGAAAATTCAATCTGTAGCGAGTGCGCAATTGTAGCGAGTCGCATTTGTAGCGAGTCGAATGTCAGTCAGCCTACCCTGATGCTTATAAACTATTTTACAAACAAAATAAAAAAAACACGGCTTTGAGCCTGAAAAATATTTGAAATTAAGGCCTAATTGTGTATCCCAACTGAGGGGGCGATGGATGTGAGCGATACACGTTCAATGACTACATAAAAACGTAAAGTAAGAAGCATGGAATTACAATAGATTCAAATCTTGTTCTCTTTTACGTGAAACTATTCCTTACAGGGAAACGTCCCTTACAGGGAAACGGCTTACAGGGAACGGTTTACAGGGAAACGGCTTACAGGGAAACGGCTTACAGGGAAACGGCTTTACAGGGAAACGGTTTTACAGGAAACGTCGCGTACCCTTGGTGCGCTCAATTGCGACTACGGGTAGAACAGAATGCGCTGAACACGATGGCGCGGTCATTTTCCCTTCGATGTCTGACGAAGTTGGTGAAACGACTTCGGGAAGTAAGAACTTGTGCATGGTCAAAATCCAGCTGGATACCCACATGTTTTCAAGTGGTGCGTCATGATCGTCATACTACACCCGCATTCATATTATATCAAAATGACCGCAAGGATATCAGCTTTCAAATAAGAGTGAGCATAGTACATTTTTATTGTGAAGTGAAGACAAATCACCACTTCTTTCTCGAGGTACGGATTTTCCGAATTCTCTTACTTTGATTTCTATGTGCCATAACTTTCTACACATGTAACTTTGATCAACGCGCTTTTATGAATCTTGTAGCAAATTTATCAGGCTACATGTTGAGCTGAAATTTGTGAGACTGTTTGTTTAAAAAGCCACTGAAAACCACACTCAAAAAATAAACTCGTACATTTTGTGATATTGTATTTTTTTCAATATTAGTTTGAATTCGCGCAACTCTCGATACCCGGTACCTGGTTCTACAACGGGTAGAACAGAACGTGCTGAGCACAATGGTGCCGGTCGTTTTTGCTTCAAAGCGAATTAATTGACTGAAATAGGGTCTAGAAATTTATCAGTTTTGCATGATTGAAATTTAGCTAGCACCCACAGGTTTTCAAGTAATGCGCTATTATCTTCCTATTACACCAAGCTCATAATATGTCAAAAGGACCGCCAGGAACTTTGCTTTCAAGCTCTTCAAAAATACACTTTCTTAATTCGCAAATATTGAAAAAAAACACCACTTGGTTGTCTGCGTGAAGATTTTTTTGAATTTTACAATTTTACTTCATACGTACTTATGCTTATTCTACTTTTAATTTCTATTCTAGAATTTTCACTACCTTATAGAACAGTCAATTAGCTACAAAAGACCGAGGCGAGTGGCAATATTTTTTTTACAAAGCTAGTAAAACCTCGGTCAAAATTTTGGGCTTGTTGATTTTGTTTATTTTTTACTCGAGCTACTAAATAATAAGTGTATTTATCAATGTCTCAGAGAAAAATTGGCTGCACGCCTCGGTCTTTTGTAGCTAATTGATTGTTCTATAAGGTAGTGAAAAATTCTAGAATAGAAATTAAAAGTAGAATAAGCATAAGTACGTAATACGTAATACGTAATACATAATATGTCAAAATGACCGCCAGGAACTTTGCTTTCAAGCTCTTCAAAAAATACACTTTCTTAATTCGCAAATTTTGAAAAAAAACACCACTTGCTTGTCTGCGTGAATGTTTTTTCAATTTTAAATTTTACTTCATACGTACTTATGCTTATTCTACTTTTAATTTCTATTCTAGAATTTTTCACACAATTTTTGAGTTATGGGCTGTACCGAAAAAGGTAAAAAATGGGTTGCAGTGACGAATCCCCCCGGGGAGTGATCAGGTGGAGGAGATAACTTCATATTCGTGTTTCTCGACCCCGATTTCATGAGAAAGCCGGCTGTTTTTTTTTTGATTCTGAGAGAGAAAAAAAATTTGAACCACAGGGGGCGGTTTCATGGGTTTTTAGTCAAAATTTGAAAATATCAAATTGGCGCCTTTTGAATTTTAAAGGGAATAAGGGCTGTATTGGAAGGGGAAGGGAATAAAAGGGGGCAACTTTTATGGAAGAACGTCAGAAATTCAAATGTTTGTATTCTTCGATTGCCTCACCATGTTTTCCAGCTGGGCCGTGGCAAAAAGAGACTCTATATGCATTTTTGATCAAGAGTACTCCTCGAAATCATGTCTAAGGTAAGTTAGTGCACTGTTCATCATAAAATGCGTGTAGAGACTTTTTCGCTACAGCCCATGTATAAAACATGGTAATACAGTCAAAACATGTCAAAATTTACTTTTCAACTTTTTGCCATGAAAGTGGCCCACTTGTATTCCTTCCCCTCCCAATACAGCCCCTATTCTTTCGAAAAATGTTTTGGCGCCAATTAAATTTTTTTTTTAATTTTACTTTAGGGGACCAAGGCAAATCGCAAAATTATTTTTTCACTTTCACAGAATCTGATGATCAGTTCCCGTAAAAATCCGGGCCGAGAAACACGAATATGCAATCGATTTTCAAAAATTCACCTCGAAAGTGGGTCAGCCATGGGGGGGGTCAAGTAAAGTGTTTCAGTATTTATGTGAAATCAGGTTCTAGAAAAGAATTCCGAAAACTCAAATGAAAAAGTACTCACTTTACAAACATTTGAAACAAACATGTTCAAAAACGCCCTTACTCCAAAACTTTTAATGTGAAAATGCATCGACTAAAATTAGAGTTGTTCGAAAGGAGTCAGGAAGCAGGTGGGAATTTTTTCCTTAAAATTACGGTAACAAGGTTCATAATTTTATAATGTATTGGCAGATGAAATTAGTCGAACAAACAGTACAGTTCTGAAAGAGTACTCTTTCAGGATAATTCAAGATTTTTTTTTGATTTTGACACACCAAATTTCCTCTTAAAACTCACCCTACTCTAATGAAACCGAGAGTCAGTTGATATCTTATAAGAACGCTGAGATCCAGGGCTACATTTCAGCATAAGATGTATAAAAAAACTGAAGACTTTTCAAGATACAAACACATTTTATGATGTGGCGGGGTAAATGAATAATTTGGAGGTGTAAGACAATTTGACCTTCAGACATTTTTTGTTGCTGAAAAAATAGAAAAAACTTTGCTTGAACGGCTTCTGTATTTTTTGAAATTATTGCCAGTACCTTCGGCGCCTCCTGACTGAAAAAATATTCTGAAAAAATATGTTCAGCGAAACAAAATTCTGTTTACAGGTCTACCAGAACAGTTTTTTGTTCCGGCAGAACATACCATTCGAAACATCAAATAAAATGTTCATATTATGGTCAAAATATGCTCAATTTCTATCTGTCTGGACCCCTAAGTACCTTTTTGAGCCAAAGACATTAACCGTATTTCCTCTAATTGCCGCCCCGGGGCCCGGGGCGGCAATTAGAAGCATGCAATTTTTTCAAACTTCAAGTGGTTCAAAACTCGTGTTTTAATTTACTGTTCGAGCTGTGTGAAAAGTGATTGTTAGATTTTTGAAATCCCTCGCAGGCGCTTTTGAGACAGCTCGAACAGTAAATGAAAACAGTATTTTTAGACCACTTTAAGTTAGGGGGCGGCAAACAGAGGGGGCGGCAATTAGAGGAAATACGGTATTTAGCTACATCCATACATCGTATCGATGCTTCCCCTGATGTTATATGACGGACCATTCTGGACTATTAAAGGGGCATGCTCGCGCCCGATGCAATAATTCTTGCAATTCGAATTCGCGGGTACCAGGCACGCCAGAGATTTGAATTTCGAAATCGATTTTGAAATCATTTCGAATGTTTTCGTTCCAGTTTGTTGATTTTTTTTGTTTGTGTTTTTATTTACTATCTACCCCATCTACTGTTTTTCGAGATTCGCTTGCATCGGAACAACCAGCTATAAATTTGAGTTAGATTCCGATAGTTGCATATGTAGCGTGAGAAAAAACCACGCTTTTGACACTCTCTAATTGTCTGATGAAGGGATGGCTTGATAACTAAACCTACCTGAACCTCAGATCAGAGTAGAAGTAAGTACTTGTTGGCTGGTTTAGTAATGAGGAATTATCCTGTATAAATTCTGCGTGCGCACTGCGCACCTCTTGTGTTTGCTATCTGACAAAGTTTTATGTATTCAAATATCAAGTACGAAAAAACTGGTCTTATCCTTTTTGGAAATCACAAAAAATTGCGGCCTAAATTGTGCTAAATATTGAATTCTTATTTCAATATGGGTTGAAATCAAACAATACCAGCATGTCAACTAACAACTGACAACCAGCTAATGTTTTGATGGCCAAAAATAACAGTGTAAAAAACACCACGAAAAAAAATCTACAAACTGGAACAAAACATTCAACGAGTACACCGAGATAAAAGACAAGCGAAAAAGATCAGGCAGGAGAAGATCGACACTGCAAAACATTCAAAATGAGTTCAAATCGATTTTGAAATTCAAATCTCTGGCGTGCCTGGTACCCGCGAATTTGAATTGCAAGAATTATTGCATCGGGCGCGAGCATGCCCTTTAAGGATTAATTGAAACTATCAAAGATGGATCTCTACCATTGAGTGTGGTTCTGAAAATTTTGAAACCCTTTTTTTCTCTTACTTTGTGTTTTCATTTCTGCAAACTTTTTTGAAATGCTTATAATTTAGCGAATTTTGCTTTGCTGATAGACTGATAGCTGATAGACTGATATTGCTGATAGACTGATAGCTGATAGACTGATATTGCTGATAGACTGATTACCCTGATAGATAAGAGCTATGCAGATTTTCGTGAAAACGCTCACTGGAAAGACGATTACGGTTAGTTCTGTGAAAAATATTTTTTTCGGTAATTAATTTTTTTGTTTTCAGCTAGAGGTCGAGGCATCGGACACCATTGAAAATGTGAAAGCCAAAATTCAGGACAAGGATGACATCCCACCGGATAAGCAGCGCTTGATCTTCGCAGGTTTGTGCCTTTTGGACATGGTGTAGTAATCAAAACCGGTAGCAATAATCAGCGAAAAATCAGCGGATTTTATATCTGTGGATCACTCGTGTCAATTTACGCCTCAGCCTGATTCACATGTGAATTCACGCCTCCATCTGATTTACGTGTAAAATTTACATGAATTATGTACATGAATTGTCCGGCCAAGCTAAGGATAAAATCCGCGGATATTTTGATTATTGCGTCTGGTCCAGGAAAAGATACATTTAAAAAACTTTTTTTACAGGAAAGCAGCTGGAGGACGGTCGCACCCTCGCCGACTACAATATTCAGAAAGAATCGACCCTGCATTTGGTGCTCCGTCTTCAGTGTTGTGCTGAGGACAATTTTTTGGCCTGTGAGTGAGAGTGAGTGAGAATGAAATTTGCCCTCACAGGCTGTGAGTGAGAGTGAGAATTTTGAATTTTGTCCTCACAGGCTGTGAGTGAGAGTGAGAATTTTTAAATTTGTCCTCACTGAGAGTGAGAATCTCACTGAGATCTCAGTGAGAATTGAAAATTTTCAATTTGCAATTCTGTATTAAGCAAATTTTGCGAATTAATATAAACAAATGATTGTGTATTCAAAAAAGTAAATTGAGTTCGACTTCTATGTCTTGCCGTTGCTAACCCGCATTGAGAAAAAGTTCGTTCGATTGGGCTGCTCGTCGCCGGCGTGCTTAATAATTCTAATGCCAGTTCAGCAATATATTTCCACTCCTGAAATGTTCTCTTATAACCAGTGTTTTCATAATTCACACTGACAGTGACACTGACATTGACACTGACATGTCAGTTTAGCGAACCTGACATTTTTTAAGAAATCAACGCTAAAATCACTGAAATTCGCTTGAAAAAGAAACAGAAGGAGAATGCAAAACAGCAAGTTGAGTTGGCGATCTCTCAGGTTTAAATAATATCACCTGCCGTATTTCCTTTAGGTCCAAAAATCAACGAGCAATCGATTGCAACCATTTCCAGCACTGCTTTGCTGTCAGCAACTGCCTCAATTTTGGGAATTTTGGCAAATGACCACCAAAATTAGAGGAAACCAGCCACAATGATGCGTATTTAGACTGATATAGCCTGAGCCTCCACCAATTTTATTTATTTGTCTACGCGTTTAGGCACTTTCTAGAGTCAGAATTTCATGGGGAACAAGATAGAAATTTTTTCACAACAAAATTACTTCAGAAAAAAGGTAGCTAGCGAAGGTTTGACCAAGGAACAATAGAGTACCATTGAGGTGGAGAATTTCGGTATTATTAAGAAACTGACTTTTATTGCGATTTCAATTCATATGATTTTATACAACCGTATGCTGAAAATGACGGCAAGAAGCAGGACTGCATTTTGAGTGTAAGTTTTCAAATGAGTATGTAAATAAAATTGCGAAAAAACGTCAGTTCCAGGATAATACTGAAAAGTTCTGCGATAGTTCTGTTGAGGATTTCGTCAAATTGGACATGGTTCAGCGTTTTTTATATTTTAGCCCTAACTCTATACCAACTTTTCATCTGTATGATAGCTCAAATGAAAGCCCAGAAGCTTGGCTACATTTTGACAGTAAACTTGTAAATAAAAGGAGAAAAATATAAGGTCTGCAGCCAGTGGTAGTCGAACCTGTGACCTAAGGCGATGCGTATATAAAGTTCCACCCCGCCCCCCACCCCTCCCTCAATTTTGAGGGTCTGTATCTCAGGGCAGAAGCAATATTTTGCAAAGCTGTTGTCTTAACTCTAACAGTTCTTCTTATCTCACTTTTTATATTTTGGTTAAGCACCCGAAAATCTAGAGATCGAATTCCAAATTTTCCGATTTTCGGGGATCCAAAAATAGAATCCCCGGGCTTCTATTAAAGGAAATACGGTATTCCACCCATTTTATTCATTACCTATTTTACAGCTATGTAAATTTTTTTAATTTACTAAACATACTCGACGTTTACTTTGTGCTCTTCATTACTTCAATTATCTACCTTATCTCTGTAAACAACTTATTTTTACAACCTTACTTGATTTCGTTGCATGATTCGAAATAATAAAGACTAAAATAATTCAAGAATGATATAAATTGATGTCGTCTATGTAACGGAAATTCTCAAAAATTCTCACTGAGAATTGAGTGAGAATGATATTTTGTGTGAGTGAGAGTGAGTGAGAATGGCATTTGTCCTCACAGGCTGTGAGTGAGAGTGAGAATTTTGAATTTGTCCTCACAGGCTGTGAGTGAGATTCTCAATGAAAATTCTCAGTGAGATTCTCACTCGGAGTGAGCTCAGCACAACACTGTCCGTCTTCGTGGTGGAATCATCGAGCCTTTTTTGCGTATGTTGGCCCACAACTGTGTCAAGCATTGCCAATATTGGCGTCAATATTGACTTGAAAATTGCGCCAATCTTGGACAAGACTAGCAATTTCAATCAACAAATTGCCAAGAAAGGCAAAATATTTCTGTTCGAAATTCTAAATTTTTCTGTTACATTAACGAAATTTCAATTTAATCTTTGCTCAACTTTGGCCGAGATTGCCAAATTCGGCTCAATTTCGAAATCGGGCCAAGTTTCCCAACCCCAGTATTTTTACCCCGAAAAAAGGATAACACATAAAAACTTGTGTTTCCAAGCACCCTATATCGACCTAAAACTGCCTCAGGAGTTTCAAAAAGGACATTATTTTCAAGTTCTTGGTTAATAAAAATTGAGTTTTGGACAATTTTCGAATTTGACCTTGCATGTTTTGGTCACTGGAGCTGAGCAAAAATAGTCTCTAAATGCATTTTAGTTCAAAGAGTCTTGCTCGGATTATGTCTATCAGAGAGGTGCGGCCATTGGAAAGGGGCGCAATTAGAGGAAATACGGAATTCCGTAAACACTGAACCTCCCTGATACGATTATTAAAAACTGCAGTGTTTTACAGGAATTCAGAATCCTTTTGCATTTAGTATGTGGAAAATCAAGAAATCAGATAAAGCAGATTAATCTAAGACAATATCAGCAGATAATATAATCATTCATTTAAATCCAATGAATATACCAATTGCTTATATTTGGCATTAAAATTTCTTTCTTAAATTTAAGTAGAGCCAAAGTTCAGAAATGCCTCTTCTTGCATTGCCAAACGAGGTGCTAATGGAGGTCTTGCACTTCTGCACATACAATGACTTGAATGCTTTAGTTGTCTAGTCGCCAATTAAAGGCTGTGCTCAACAGCTGAGTAATCACCGTATTCCTCAAATGCACCGCTCTGAAAGTATCCGACCAAGGCTTTATTCTTCAGTACTCCTCTGATTCCCCTCGTTCACGACTATTCACCACATTTGAAGGGTTGCTGACTGCGCCAGAAAAGTCAGACCCAAATACACATTATGGAAATTGTCAATCTGCGAAACGATGAGGAGGTATGCAATTTTTTAAACGAAAAATTATATTTTAACCTAAAGTCACTTTACCGAAATTCCGAAAACACGGTTTAAAGCGCTCTAAAAACTTTCATACCGTGAAACGGGAGTGGAAAAACACATTCTAGGTGAGCAAAGGGCATTATTCGAAACTTTTTCTTTTTGTCTGCTTGATACACCCTGTGTTTTCGGTCACTTTTGCATTGGTCACTTCTGTTGAACCTAAAAAGATAGAATATGAACATAGCTGGTTAATTAGGGCCTATCGCATAAATAAATTCTGCATGCATGCTTTTTCATGCATCCAGAGTCACTTTCGAGTGATTTGTGTTTAAGGTATGTGGTGGTGTGCATCTCAACTCCAAGCTTCCTAGCCTCCTCCCCACCGAAGGGGGCTTAGGGGGGTGAGAGTTAGAGTGCACGCACGCACTTACTTAACATGATTCCTAATAAATAATCTTGATCATAAATGCGTACAGAGCAGGGCTCGATCTGTACTTTTAAAAAAGATTGGTACTTTTTTGGGGACCCCAAATCTTTTTTGTTTTTGAAGTTTTAGTCAAAAATCTTTTTTTTCGCTTTAAATAGCAATAAGCACTGGATAAAATTGCACTTTTTGACGAAAAATGACCAAATTGTACTTTGTTTGACCAAATGTACTTTTTTTTTCAAAATTTTCAGATCCGAGCCCTGGTACAGAGGCTTTTTTTGACTAGCTTTAGTGACTAAAACGGGGTAAAATGCCAAAAATGACAAAAGCATAGGAGGACCACGGCAAACGAATTTTTTTTAGAAAATGTTTTGTCCCACACCTAAAACTTGTT
Source organism: Ditylenchus dipsaci (assembly GCA_004194705.1). Lineage (NCBI taxonomy): Eukaryota > Metazoa > Nematoda > Chromadorea > Rhabditida > Anguinidae > Ditylenchus > Ditylenchus dipsaci. Next base: position 56,116 of record SADC01000315.1, on the reverse strand, counting down.
CTCTACACGTTTCATGGCATAAAAGTTGTTTTAGATCGCTTTGAACCGTTTTTTTCGGAGTTCTAGTTAAGTATCTCCAGCCATGTTTCAACAGAGAAAGCTATAGCTTAGAAGACGCTGAAATTGATTGCTGGAACCAAGAAAGGAGTGTGGGGTTGGGTAAATCAATTTTAGCAGATAAATTGATTAAGAGGTTATTGTATTTTCTCTATTAAACGACCCCTCCCCCCCTTAACTTAAGGACTTATATCTCGGAGCAGAGTGAATATTTTGTTAAGCTGTTTAATGCATATGTTGTATATGACAGTAGCGTCCATTTTCTTAACTCCCATGAGCTCTAGCGATTCCTATTTTTAAATTTTGGTTGAGAACCCGAAAATCTCGATCGACTTCAAAATTTTCCGATTTTCGAGGGATTGAAAAAAATCGGGCATGCCCGTTCAATAGAGAAAATACGATATTTTTCAAAGAAAATATCAAAATTTCTAAATTGACAGCTAGCACTGCAACGATTTTTTCAAAAAGTAGTCTACCGTATTTCCTCTAATTGCCGCCCCCCCCTCGACTTTCAGCTATTGTATCTCGGTGCATTTTTTTTTTTCGAACAGGTTTTATTTATGTTTCTTAGTTCATGCGAGCTCTACTAATCTGAATTTTAGATTTTGGGTTTCTAACCAAAAATTCCAAAATGACTCCAATAAGCGCATCTCCCTCTCCTAGAGGTAGATCGGAAAATAAGCGCCCCGGGGCGCAATAAGAGGAAATACAGTATCTCTGGTTTGGAGTGAAGCAAAAAAAAGTTATTTGCGCCAGCCTTTATTTATAAATTAAGGACGATGGATTTTTGCGTAGACTGCTGTCAATAGAAGTATACGATGGCACACTAATGTAACTAACTCATGCATAAATTTGAGATTCTTTTGCAATGGTGTGATGCATGAAAACACGCAGTGGACACACTCCGAGGTGTGTCCACACAAAGAGGACTGGAAGACATTGCTACATAAATGCCACACTCTCAAAATTGAGTGCTTTGAGGATCCCGATTTTTTAGAATTTATCGGATCTGGTCTAGCTGAAGCAGGACTCAAAAAAATAACAAAAACATTCATAGTTTCCGAAGATTTTGATGATGAACTGAATGAATGGATTACTAAATAAATTTATTACTGAGTTAACAGATACCTACACAAATTATCAACTGTACAATTTTACAAAACATTTTAATCAGTTTAGTCAGTTCTAGAAACAAATTTTTGGTCGGAGTGCACAATGTCAGCTTCTCCCGGAATCGCGTTTAAACCACTACAAAGGCAAAAAAACATGCTAAACGATGGAAAACATGTTTCAAGGATCGAAAAGAACTGAAAATACGGGAAAAAATTCGACCCAAATTTTTGAAAAGTGATACAAATACAGGTTTTAGCTAGTTTTTATTGCTTTACATGTTAAAAGAAACGTTCGTAAACAATTTTGGTCGGAGTGCTTAATCGGTTTTCACTCAGAAAAAAATTTAACACTCCGGCTCCCGTACGTGAAAAATATGCGTTATAGCGCAGAATTTCACGCTAAAGAAGATGGTAGCAAAATATTCCAAAAAAAGTTGGTATCTGCGGGCCATCTGCCTTTCTGAACCATCCAAGTCAAGATTTTTGCTAATGCAACTTCAAAGGCACATATCCCACTAATTTTGGTAACACTATAGAATCCCCGACCCCCAGCTAGCGAAAAATTTACTTTTTCTGAAGAGGAAAGGACCCGTCTCATATTGTTTCTCCTGCTCACAAATGGCAAGGAAACACTTTGGTTTCCGAAAAATCGAATTTTTTTTTTCGATTTGCCTTGGTCCCTCAAGGTAAATAATTTAGGAAAATTCAAAAAAAATATTTTTTTTTTAATTCCCGCCAAAACATTTTTTAAGGGATATAGGGCTGTATTGGGAGGGAAAGGAATAAAAGGGCCACTTTCATGGCAAAAGTATTAAAAAAAGTGAATTCTGGACAATTTCGGATGTCCTGCCACGTTTTTTTAACAGGGCCGTGGCAAAAAGAGACTTTATATGCATTTTATGGTCAAGAGTACTTCTCGGAATTATGTCTAAGGTAAGTGAGTGCGCGCATCTAATCGCATCTCGCGCAGGGGGCTTGGTTGCTTGGAGTTGAGATACGCACACCCACCTACCTTAGACAAAAATCACTCGAAAGTAACTCTGGATGCATGAAAAAGCATGCATACCAGAGTTTATTTATGCGGTAGGCCCCAGTATTCAAAACTATGTTCAACATCTTCTTTAGGGTTGTCGATTCGATTAATCGAAATCGATTAATCGCACTCATTAATCGAAAATTTCGATTATCGATTATCGATTCGATTCGATTAATCGAAAATTTCGATTATCGATTCGATTCCATTATTAATGGAATCTTCTGTAGTCTTAAGGTAGCCTTTTATATCACACGGAGAATGTGTACACATGGAAAAGCCAAAGTCTGAAGTAATTGCTGAAAAGAAAAGTCTGAAATAATTTCCAGAAAACACAAGCCTAAAGTAATTTTTGAAAGCCAAAAAAGTCTTAAGTAATTTTTGGAATCCAAAGTCCGAAATGATATGTAAAACACGAGTGTTTTACATATGTCTAAGCATGTCTAGGACCATTTCATGATTAAAATAGAGGTTTTCGAAAACTGGCTTGTAATGAGAAAATCCAAAATGCTCTGGTAAATTGAAATCACTCAGATACAAGTTTGCGAGCAATAGATAGCCCTGATTACGCCCTCTGTTCTGGTATATTACACATCTAAGTGCTTCTTAATTTAAGCGAGTACCGCCGATTTTCTGCACAAATTCCAGGTATTAAGGAGTAGGTGAAAGTGACCTATTTTTAGGAGCTATTTTACCCGTTCCACTCATACCTTTTCACGAAATTTTCGGGTTTTTCGATTCGATTCATTGAAAATTTCGATTATCGATTCGATTAATCGAAAATTTCGATTTTCGATTATAGATTCGATTCGATTAATTGAAAATTTCGATTTTCGATTATCGATTCGATTCGATTAATCGAAAATTTCGATTATCGATTCGATTAATCGAAAATTTCGATGCATCGACAACCCTAATCTTCTTGTTAGTCTGTGTGATTAGTGGCCCTCTGTTGTCCCTTCCCTCCCAATACAGCCCTAATTGCCTTTAAAAATGTTTTGGCGGGAATTCAAAAAAATATTTTTTTTGAATTTTCTTAAATTTTTTACCTTGGGGGACCAAGGCAAATCGAAATTTTTTTTTTCGATTTTCCAGAAACCAAAGTGTTTCCGAGCCTATTCAGAGCACGAGAATCAAAATAGAACGGGTCCTTTCCCCTTCAGGAGAAGTAAATTTTTCGCTAGCTGGGGAGTGGAGGGAATCTATAGTATAGCCCAATTTTTTTATTTTTAACAGTTGGTTTTTTTGGGGTTTACTAAAGGGGGGGGGTTGGGGTTAACTTTATGCGAAAATTCGATTTGGCAGATCAGAATTCCAGTCCAATGCGCTTAATCGCTCAGAATTCCACCCTATACCACTCAAAAGCACCATAAACCTGAAATTCTGAGCGGTTAAGCCCATCGGACTGGAATTCTGATCCGCCCAATCGAATTTTCGCATAAAGTTAACCCCCCTTTAGTAAACTCCCAAAAATTAACTTTCAGGGGCTTTTGGCCACTTAAAGTAGCGAGCAAAACTCAACGATCCGCACAACAATGAAACGCACAACAATGAAAAACGGACGTTAAATTCGTGTTCAGCGAACTAAAATTGCTCTATAAATGCTTTACGGGACAATATTTTGAAAATCGAGATGAAGGTAAAAATTTTTACCATGCTACCACACATGGTAAAAATATGCCTTAGTCCCCCTGCTGTTTTTTACCCTTACCTATACCTTTACCTCTAGCTTTTATTAATACGGGTAGAGGTAAGGGTAAAGGTAAAATTAAAGGTACAGGTAAAGGAAAGGGTAATTTTTTTTATTAATACGGGTAGAGGTAAGGGTAAAAGGTAGAGGTAGCGGTAGGAGTAAAAAATTCTTTATTAATACGGGTAGAGGTAAGGGTAGAGTTAAAGGTGAAAGGTAAGGGTAAGCCGATTATTAATACGGGCCCTGGTACCCGCCTTTTAAAATATTTCCATCGGTGGCGAGCATGCCCCTTTAAACCCCAAATTCCACTCAAGACAAAGATCATTCAAATTCAAATTTTTTCAAAGTTCAAATGTTTTTTGTGTTGAGTGGAATTTCAAATTTGACGGTGAGTGAAAATCAAAGTGATCAATAAAAAAAGTCGGTGAGATCTGCCCCTTTAAAGTTGAATTAAGGGATGCATGGAGGGGGCTTGGAGTTGAGATGCACACACCCACATACCTTAGACACAAATCATTCGAAAGTGATCTTGGATACATGAAAAATGTATGCTTACCAGAGGTTCTTTATGTGATAGGTCCCACTCATAAAAACTATTTCCAAAATCCATCTCAGTAATCCACATTAGGGAATCCAGCTACCCTTGACCTTGGCCCCCCAAGGCAAAAAGTCAATCTTTGGTCACAATTTTTTTGTCCAAAAAAAAGGGTCGACTGGGTCCTTAAGACATGTTTTCTATACGTTTTAGATGCTAAAACACCTGAAAAAGCACTTTAAACCACTTTTCGAGTGAAAACGGAATGAGGTTAGAGATGCGCGCACTCACTTACCTTAGACATAATTCCGAGCAAGACTCTTGATCTGAAATGCATTTAGAAGCTCTTTTTGCACAGCTCCAGTGACCAAAGCCAAAATTTTTCACAGTTTGTTTCTGTTGTTTAAGTTTCTCCGACAGCAGTCTCAGTCAGAGATGATTACAGCCCCCCCCCCTTCCCCTCCCAAGTGCACAAGTACCATTGGGCGAATGTAGTAAAATCTTGATATAACCAAACTTTTATTTAGTTTTGGTTAAAGTACAAAATACAAAATAAAAAGGCAAAACAAAAAAGTAAAACAACAAAAATGTGCAGTTTTAACTCAGCTTTCGAATGGCACTAAACATGGCTGCTTCAACACTAGCGTACTTGGTAGAAAAACTTGGGATATGGATTTTTTTGGTGCGAAAAGATTTTATTTTGGTACAAATCGCCGTGGTGCAAATTAGATCTTTTTTGGTGCAAATCGAATTCTTTTTGGTGCAAAAGAATTATTTATGTTAATGAAACAAAGTATGCCTTTTTAAACAAAATTGATATCATATATATTCTTATTCTAATTGAAGTTTTTAAGTAAAGTAGATAGCATATATATTCTGATTCTAATTAAATTTGTCTCTGTGTAATCTCCCTTCAGTCACGTTTCAATGCTGATAACATTTGACTCCGCGGACGCCCAGGTCTGTTTCGGTGGAGAAATGGAATATTTCGAACACCAACTGGAAAACTTGTTACGCCAACATGAAACATAACCATTACTGAATGCATGCATGGTGACTTTTTCGCTCCATCCTTGCAATTGCATCGATAAAAGTTATCCCAATGCAAGGATGGAGAGACGATGCAAAATGCATTGCGAATTTTAACATAATGATCCCAATTAAAAATCTGTCTTGCGTAAAGTCTAGAAATAATTTCTTGAGCTCTTCTTCAGAAATATTTTTCTGTACTGAAATATTTTGCACATGTTCGTTAAATCGAGAGTGGCATGAGTACACTATACCGGCTAGCTCGAAAATGCGCGTTATTTTCATTTTTAAGGTTCTAGCAGCAAATAAATGCTTAAATGTTGTTTTTAGATAGCAATCGACATTTTTTGCAAAAAGAATTAATTAATTATTGACAAAAATTTGGCTTTTTACCTAACGGGACCACGGTAATTTTCAATATAATTTTGACAACTGGGACCTACTGTCTGTTTAGCTTCGCATTAGTCAAGAAAACAAGATAGAACAACTTCAAACCAAGTATTTGCCTTGGTCTTCTAAAGCAAAAAGTCTGATTTTTTGTCAAAAATAATTGCCGAAAAGTGTCGATCGCTACCTTAAAACATGTTTGAATCATGTATTGACTGCTAAATCGTTGAAAATGGTGTTTTTCTTGCGTTTTCTATCACGTTCGGAGGTTCGTTAAATAGGGGGTTCGTTAAATCGAGAGTTGACTGTATGTCGTCTTCTTGTCTTAGTAACAATGCTTTAAGTTTTTCATGTAAAAAACAAACAAACATACCGTATTTCCTCTAATTAGCGCCCCCCCAAAACCCGGAATTTGTACCAAAAACTAGCTCTTGGTCCACCTTAAACTTCTTCGCTGCCGAGCTGCTTCCGTACTTCTTGGCCCAGGCGGTCGCTCTCAACTTGGTAGCTTCATCGTTCGCTGGGGTCCAGGTTCCTCTCTTTTCGAAGCGCTTGAGGTTGTCGTAGACCGTCGACTTGCCCAGCCCCGTCTCCTTGATGATCTTCGGCGCGTCCCAGCCGATCCGATAGAGCCCTTCGATCATGGAGTGCTTGATATGGTTTGGGAGATCCTCAGCCTTCTCGATCTTGCGGTTCTTCTTCTTCTTGCGCTTCGCCTTGGCACTGTCGGTGAGCTTGCGGGACATTGCTGAAATTTTGGGTACAAATTCCGGGTTTTGGGGGGGGCGCTAATTAGAGGAAATACGGTATTTGCAGTGTGTCTTTTTGACATAAAAATCACAAAAAATGAAAAAAATACTACGAGTACTATGTACTAAATTAGTACTAGGTGCTGAAATTGTATTTAGTGCTAATTTAGTACCCTAGTACTTAATGGTACTATTTTAGTAATATTTAGTACCTCCATAGTACTATTTTCTAATGAATTAGTACCCAAATCGTCACCCTGATTCAATTGTCCCATTTTAGGTACTTGGATTCAATTTTACCATTTTAGGGACTTGGTAAATTTTATCAGCAATCGTCCCTTGGATTCAATCGGTCGTTGGATTCAATCGTCCGTGGCCGCGATCAGATGTAACCTGTTGACAGCTCATTGGGAAGCACTGCATATTAGCTAAAAAATGCTACTAACAATTTTTTCGACCCTATATCTCAATGGGTGGTTTTTTGCCTTGATCCCTCCAGTTGTTGTTTTTTGTTACTTTTTAGGCTTAGGCAAGGGTAGGCCAGCGTATGTTATAACAAACTTACACGTAATTCTAAGATATGTTTGAGTCCGACCCAACATGGCTTACCTTTGCCTAAGCCTGAAAATAACAAAAAAACGACAGGGGGGACCAAAGCGAAAAAAAATTGCCCATTGAGGGATATAGCCATTTTTTCAATAGAAGAAAGAAATTGATAGCCTTTCTCGCCTAAAAAAGTATTGGCTCGACACTCATTGTAAGCATGACTTGGAAATTCCAAGTTGGAACGCCTGGTATTGAAAAAATAGAGAAAAAATAGAAATACTCTTATCTGAAGTGAAACTTCGAATTCATATCTAAAAAAATTTAGGTTGTAGGAAGTTTCGTAACGAGACAATTTCGTAAGAGCGAATTTTCGTAAGAAATTTTGACGCTACTCGTTTATACCCTTCCCAAAAAAGCTACTCGGTTTTACCCCTCCCAATAATTTTTTAGGGGTACCTAAAACCATACTTTTTAATAAAAAAAAAAGCTGGTATTAGTAATGGCTTGGCCCTGAGCCTAAGCCTAAGCCAAAGCCTAAGGGCTAAGCCTAAGGGCTAAGCCTCATTCCGAAGCCTAAAAATTATTGGGAGGGGTAAAACCGAGTAGCTGTTTTTGAGAGGTGTAAAACCGAGTAGCGACGAAATTTTTTTCGTAAGAGCGAAAATTCGTAAGAAACTTTTTCGTAACAGCGACTTTTCGTAACAAACTCTTTCGTAACGCGGTTTTCAGTGACATGAGCGATATGTTAAGTTGCTTTTTTTGCTTTTTGATCCTCCTTTGATGTTTATTATAGCTTCTGTGATGTTTTGACCGAAAATAGTCAAGAAAAAAATGAAACAGTCAGAGGGTGGAATCGAACCACTGGTGAAAAAAATTCATCCCATCAACTAACCTACTGCACCATACGGTGTCCAGTAAATACTGGGACGCAAAAACTGGACAGTAAAAACTGGGATTACAAAAACTGGGACAGTGAAACTGAAATGACAAAAACTGAGACGTAAAAACTGGGATGCAAAAAAAGACTCCAGAAGATTCTTTCATGAGTGAACTTGTTCTTTCAAGAGACTACACAGTGATTTCTATTGATGCAACAGGATCAGGCAATCGAGGATGGCGTCTGAAGCATGCTGTTAAACATCGTCTCGGACAACTTGGAATAAAAGACTAGAATGAAGTTCTCAAGTTAGTTATTAATGCTTTCATGAAGGTCGAAACCCTTTTCGACCCCGAAATGGCCCTTACATGGCTCAAAAGTCTCTTTTTTGATCCAAATTTGAAAAAGCACTTTTATTTTTAACAATTTTTTTAATTTTTATAAACTATTTTCTAGTTGTGGATCTCAAAGTTTTATGAACCCTTTGACCGACCGGCAATTGTACACCTGTGGCCATAGATGACACATGGCTCGATTTCGCATACTTCTTAATCACTTTGTGTGTGTGCAAAACTGGGACGGTGTTCTCCGACTTAAAGGCGAAGAGGAAGCAACCGCTCAACCGGAGATCCGGTATTTTCCACATTTGAGTCATATTTAGTTTCAGACATAAAGCCAATCCAGCCCATCCTATGCGCTATGCCAGGAAGAAGAATGTGAGAACGATGACCGTCAAATCAAGTTGTACCTAGAGCGCAACATGGTCGTGAACGTGTTCGATCGCAACAGGGTGTTATTCCTCCACTACATGCAGAATCACTCGGCCAAGTTTGTGATCGTGCCAGTCGAACCAGAAGACAATGTTCAGCCGCTAGATGAAGATGCAGTGGAGACAGAGGAAGAAAGTTAACCTTGAATTTTTTTTGTTAACCTCATTGTATTGATGAATTTAGTCTATTTTGTTGTTGAAAGCAGTCGTCAATAAATTTTACGGATGTTTGTAAGAGGGGATGAAAAATGAGGCTAGGAAATGTTTTAATCCTTTAAATAAAACGATTTCTTCATTGCTATTCCGTTATGGCTATTCTATTATGGATATCCCAGTTTTTGTCATCCCAGTTTTTACCGTCCCAGCTTTTGACATCCCAGTTTTTACCATCCCAGTTTTTGCGTCCCAGTTTTTACGCTACTCCCACCATACATGCCACTAATGTCAAACATCTATGTGTAGTATATAATATATAAACTAGAAAGCGCCAACTTACCGTCAACTTACCTACTGCACCATTCATGCCAATGATAGTGATGAGCTATGTTAGTATATAATATATAAATACTAGCTCGGAGTTTTTCACCATGCTTTTGGGTATTTCTGCTGGTGTCCTAACGGATGAAAAATCTGGGGGTCAACTAATTATCAAAATTTTCAGTCATATGATCTATGCTTACCAACTTTTGTGCTCATACAGTTAATAGTCATATAATTAACTGTTCGAAGTGCCAAAAAGTGACAGAAAGGTCAAAACAAATGAATCAGATGACATCCTGAATTAGAAAAATTGATTAAAAGTGAAATTTTTTTTGATTATTTCCTCTTACGAAAGAAATTGAGTGCAAAAATTTGCTGTTACGAAAAAGTTTCTTACGAATTTTCGCTGTTACGAAATTGTCTTGTTACGAAACTTTCTACAGCCGAAATTTACACTCAGAAAAGGTTTGAATAAAAGTTTTTTGAAAAGGTTTAAGAAAAAAGTGCAACACAAATTGATTTTTGTTTGTCACACAAAAAAGTGTTAAGAAACACAAAAAACGTCTGGAGAAAAGACAGCCAAAGTCACGTATGCATATTCTTCTAGCTGATTAGACGAGACAACTAAAGCACAGGCACATCTAATTAACTCTTTTGTCAGCTCTATCACTTACAAGACAATTTCGAAAACTAGTATTCAGTGTGGGTTATTGTTGTTTGTGCCTACATCCCCTATCAACAGCTAGTGGAAAGTTGTTTTTGATTAGGGTAACTGTCAGCTCACAAATAAAAGTACTACTGATAAGCGCAAGGAAACTAAATTATTGTATAATTTTGATGGTTTCATTGAAAGCCTATCAGTGCTGCTTTATTTGGTTGGTGGTGGTTAGTTTCCAACAACAGCTTTCATTTCTAACCAAATATTACTATTTTGAGTAAACATACTAGGTGCATATCTGACTCAGAATTATCTGTTTTTTTTAATATTGGATATTCAGTGCTGATTTTCACCGTGGGCGATAACAGCGCCGCATTTGCGCTGTAGCCAAAAAAAATCTGAAACTTCATTATTATTTTTTTCTTTATTTTTTTATCAAAATTTACCGCTGAAATTTACAATTTTTCATATACATTATCTCCCCCCAGACTCCCGCAGGTCAAGGGTCAAGTACCCATTAAGCCACGGGTCACACACATTTTTTTAAATTTTTTATTCTGGCAGCACTTCTAAGGGTAAATCGACCTTGCTCTACATGATAGAGGTAAAGTAAAAACTTTATATGTAGACAAAAATAATTTATTGGCTGGCCCGCAGCTCCTCACCCGCGGCCCAAATTTGCACATTTGACCCCCGAGCCATCGAAAACCCGGGTTTAAATGTTTTCATGGCAAATCTGTTATTCTTATGTTGTAGAGCAGGTTTGATTTTCGTATGAATCTGTTTAAAGCGGTGAAAAATGATTTCTGGGAGCTGAGATAGAAGCAAAAAGGTGTTTTTAAAATAGACAAGTGACCTGCGGAAGTCTGGGGAGAGCTATTTGAAACTGTATATAACGTAAAAATCGTACTAGTGTCATAAAAGCGATTTATTTGGCTTTGTATAAACATCATAGAAATTCAGACCTATATAAAGTATCATTTTTGGTCGTTCCTGGGATTTAGCTTGTGGAGTTTCGAATAGCCATCGGCATACTTCCAGCGACATTTTTCGAGAAAAAATAAAATTTTTGTATTCTTTTGCCACTATCTTGCCAATGTTCAAAATCAAGCATTTACTAAAAATTAAACACGGGATGTCAGCTTTCTAACCCAATTTTTAGTTTTTATTTTGTGAAAGTATGCCTACCGTATTTCCTCTAATATAACCACCCCCCTTTGATTCAAAATCGTGTTCTTGGCATTGCGTTTTCGACCCACTTTTTCGTCACTTCTCTCAGGCAAGTTATGACCCATTTTGTAGCCAGTGAGATGAGCTACAGAAGGAGTGGTAACTTGCTTGGAAGAAGTGATCGAAAAGTGGGTCAAAAACACAACGCCACAAACACGTTTTTTGAATAGGGGGTGGTTATATTAGAGCAAATACGGTAATGGCTTATACTGATTTGATTTGCGAAAAAGCTGAAATAGGTCACGAAAAGGATTATTTATCTCACGAAAAACCAAAATTTACATTAAATTGGCATTTTTTCTAATTTTTGTGTTAATTTATCGAATTTTTTTTCAATAGCTTGTAGCCCAGAATCTCAGCTTTTTAACAAGCTAGCAACTGACCAAATGATATTTCAAATAGTTGGAGGAAAAGGTCTTCAAATGGACCAAATTTTCGGAAAAATTTGCTCTATTCAAAGACCTTTTCCTCCAACTTTTTGAAACATCATTTGGTCAGTTGATAGCTTCTTAGAAAGCTGAGATCCTGGGCTACACAATACTAAAAAAATTAACAAAAAGTTATAACAAAAACTTAGAAATATTTAAATTTTAAGTTTTTCGTGAGATAAATAATCTTTTTCGGGACCTATTTCAGCTTTTTCGCAAACCAAATCATATTATGCCATACGGTAATACCAATCCTGGTTCTATACCAATCTTAATGGCTCATTTATAAACGTTGTCGTCGTCCTTGGCGTTATCGTTGTTATTGGCGTGAATTGCTTCCATAAAATATTTGTTCCAACGACAACGTTTATAAATTAGCCATTAGCATAGTTGCATGGTCAAAAAAATCGGCGCCGGGCGCCGGTGCCCGTGAGACTATGGCTATTAGCATAGTGACCGCGCCTTCCTACGCCGTCCTAATTTTTTCATCGCCGTCCTGCATTTTAACCATATTTTTCATTATGGACACCTTTTTTATTTTACAACATATAATCAGATTTTATTTTTATACTTAATTTTCGGGCGACCGTCCAAGTTTTCTTTCATTTTTATTTAAAAAAAATGGGGCCGTCCTTATTTAACCGACTTTTTTGAAAATTTTCGTGTAAAATCAGGACGGCCCCATTTTTTAAAAATGAAAATGAAAGAAAACTTGGACGGTCGCCCGAAAATTAAGTATAAAAATAAAAACTGATTATATGTTGTGAAATAAAAAAAGCTGTCCATAATGAAAAATATGGTTAAAACGCAGGACGGCGATTGAAAAAATTAGGACGGCGAAGGACGGCGCGGTCACTATGGCTATTAGTAGGGTTGTCGAGGCCTCGGATTTTTCGAGGCGAGGCCTCGATTCCTCGAACGCACCTCGAAATTTTCGAGGCCTCGCCTCGCCTCGAACCTCGATCCTCGAAAATTTCGAAACCTCGCCTCGAAAACTCGAAAATTTTGCATACACAACCGAAATGACTTTATTAGACCCAAAAATACAGTAAATCTTCTAGCACATCATATCATCCTCTTAAAAAAAAAATCAACTATTTCTTTTGGTTCATCTTGATTTGTTTCACTGGCTTTCTTCAAGATTTCATCCGCTAGATTAGCTTTGATGATTAGTAGATTAGAGGCAGCCTGTTTTGTTAGACGAGACCTGAGCGAATTGGCAAAGAGAAGACTAGCCTTAGAAAAACACCTTTCAGAAGCCACACTTGAAATAGATATTGCCAAATATCTGCGAGCCACCACAGCAAGTTTCGGAAATCTTACACCATTATTCGTCCACCAATTGTACATCTCTTCGTGCGCTGGATGATCGGGTCTCGGTAAGGGAGTCTCTTTTCGTTGAGGTATCGGTTAATTTCTTCCTAGATTTTATTCACTATTTTAGACACGAAAAAAAAACAAAGGTTAAACAAACCATGACTGCATCACCTCCTTCTAAAGTTTCTTGCACGAGCTCACCATCTCCTTCTTCCCAGAGCCCACTTGACGATTGCATTGGTGCTTGCGGGTTTGTAACAACTGATTTAGTAGCATCTTTTGACAGAAGCTCGACGATTTCTTGTTTGATGTACTCCCATTTACACTTTGGCATCACTGTTAGTCTAAGCAGATAAAGTTCATAAACCATTCAAATACATTAGCTAAAACATACTTGCAGCTTAATCGAAGATCAAGAAACGCGGCAATTCCCACCTCGGTCTGATCCAGTAGATCTTTTGTTCTGGCATCAAGGCTTTCATTCATATGGACAGCAAATTCTCCATACACGTTTTCCAGGTGTTCGGATAGCTTTCTAACAAAGAAGGGATAGCACGAAATAGGAGCATTTTGGTATGAAGCCTAAAATAATATTCATTACTTAATTTTATTACATCTAAAAGATAGACAAACGCACCATTTTGCTGCAATCCTTAAAAGGCTGAAGAACTTGAATAATGTCGGCAATCTCCTCAAAGTCGTTTTCGGACATGTCTTTAATGTGCTTGAAACGGTACACCCTGGATACTTTTCTGCGTATTTCAGTAAATAGGTCTTGTGATGCAGCATTGAAAAGAGCATATCCAGAGTTGAATTCCACCTTGTTTTTACTTGCTAAATAGAAGGCATTACAAACAGCTAGAGCAAGACATATATTTACTAGCATACCAGATTTAAAGTAGTTGATCCCACTCCTTGCACTTCTCGGAACGAAGACATAGCTGTTGGAGTGCGGTGAAATCCTATTCCTATCTTCGCTGACTTTTCAACGACTGATGATACAATTGCTGTTTTGTTAATCCCATCCCAGACGACCAGATGGAGGACGTGGCAAAAGCAAAGGAAACTACAACCATTGTAAATATGTAATGCGCCATCAAATTCCTGAAACTAATGACAAACCTGACTATGTTGGCTTTAACGCATCCTCCACCCTTAGAACCTGCCAAATTTGGGGCACCGTCTCGAGGGCACCGTCTCGACATTGATCTTGTTTACCTCAAGGCGGGCCATGACTTCGTTGATTTTTTTTGCAATGTTGTCACCCGTATGCTTTTCCAAGAAAGGTTCAACAGCCAAAACTTTTGATTGGAACTGGAATGCTTCAGTAAGGAATGAGCCAGTGATGCTGAAGTAAGATTAGACCACGTGAATGAAATAATTTCATTCACTTCATTCATTGAAATTAAATATTAAAAATACTTACCAAAGAAAAGAAAGTCAATGGAAAGAAGTGAATGTTCCCTGTGTGAGAATTCATCTAACGTGAGCGAAAGTTTCTGGCCTTGGATTAATGAACGTAGATCTTCGATGCAATTGCCTGCTTTGAATGGAACCTCAGTACAGACATCATGACGAGATGAGAGCTGTATTTATTCAAATTAAGTCAATTTACCAGATACATAAATGCATAAAAAGTTACTTTTGCTTGTCCGTAATTTCCTTTGATCAGACGTCGGAGGTAAGGAGACTCGGCAATCGAAAAAGGCAGATTGCTGTCTACGATGAAGTCAGTCAGATCACTTATCAACTGCTGGCTTTTCTGCTTGGAATAGTTCGGACTGAACAGCGTAGCAACGGATTCCACCTTGGCTTTCTTTGGCGCAATTGGTCCACCTTCTTTTCTTCGCATTGCTTCTTTGTGTTCTTCTGTATTCAAGTGATCCAGGCAACCAGTTGTAGTTCCACTTTTGCCAAGACTGATCTCTTTCCCACAATCACACACTGCTTTGTTCCCGACTTTTTTAAAATGCTTCCAAAGGATAGACGGCATTATCTAAAACAGTAATACTTTGAGTAAGCGCGCTAGTTTAAAGATCAACCAATTCAGATGAGTGGTTCAAAAATAAGAGTTAGCTAAGAAAAGAGCTTCTAAATTATGCAAAAGATGCAAGACACGAAAAAGTTTTTTGAAAAAACATCAAAATTTTAACAAATTTAGTTTGACATGTTTTTTCAATATTAAATTTTCGAAATTTTAAAATCGAGGCTTTGCCTCAAAACTCGATCCTCGAAATTTTCGAGTCCTCGCCTCGAACCTCGATCCTCGAAAGTTTCGAGGCCTCGCCTTGCCTCGAACCTCGATCCTCGAAAGTTTCGAGGCCTCGCCTCGCCTCGAACCTCGATCCTTGAAATTTTTCGAGGATTCGAGGGGAATCCTCGAAATCGAGGCCTCGCCTCGACAACCCTAGCTATTAGGCAACAGGGTTACTATATATCTTTATTCATTTTGTCCTTATTTTAGAGCTACAATTCTTATTTTAGTTTTATTTTTCAGCATTTTACGGGAGGGACTTCTACGGCTACTTTTTGACATTGACTGCTACTTTACTTCACATACATTTTTTCACATATTCTGTTTCTTCATCTCAGATGTTTTCACACCTTTTTGTAGCTGAGATTCTCCTCTTTCGATTGAGTGGTCAAACAGCCTGATTAAAAATAATTTTTAAGAAAATCACCTTATATAAAAGGCCTGCCATACATTTCACCTTATATTTGGTTTGATTTTCTCGAAAATTATTTTTAATCAGGGTGTCTGACCACTCAATTGATAGAGAAATAACTCAGCTACAAAATGGTGTGAAAACATCTGAGATAAAAAACAAAATATTTGAAAAAAATGTATGTGAAGTGAAGTAGCAGTCAATGTCAAAAAGTAGCCGTAGAAGTCCCCCTCTTTAAGTTAAAATCTTATTATTTGAAAGAGCAATAAGCACTCGATAAAAGCATATTTTTGCTGAAATACCCTAAAATGTCCTTATTTTGAGCAAACAGTCTTATTTTCAATATTTTTATATTGTAACTCTGGTTTAAAAAATGTTGAAAGAAATTAGTTTTATTCACGTTATTCACATTTTTCACAGTCAAAATTTAACCTGATCCAACAAACTTAGTGTACATCCAAACAAATTTTAGTTAAATAAACCCTGTTCATGAAACAAAGCACAGCTAGGAGATCCATAATGTGTTGTGCACCAACCAAAGCACTGTGTATTTTGCTTTTTGTGCTGGTCGGCTCTTTGACGGCTTCCAAGCACCACAAAGTGCTGCAGGAAACGTAAGTTCGCTGATTGAGATTAGTTACTATTAAACATATAATCTTTGGTGTTTTATACACTCAACTATTGCATCCTAGATGAGTTGGGAAAATTAAAAAAATATTGTTTAAGAATTTTTTGCAAATACCGTATTTCCTCTAATAAGGCGGCCGGCCGCCTTATTTTTCAACCTCCCTCCAGCAGGCCGCCTTATTAGAGCGGGCCGCCTTATTGGAGCAGGCCGCCTTATATTTCAAACATCCTTTCATCAAAATTGATTTAAATTCTCTAACAACAAATTTTGAACTAAGAGGTAATAACAACAGTCATAACAATGAATCATAAACAATCATAGACTAGGATGTGACCAATTCCAATCAAAAAGTATGAAAATTAGGATTCGGCGCATTTAAAACAATTTTGAATATGAATAAAATTTTTAGGGGCCGCCTTATTAGAGCAGGCCGCCTTATTTTTCAACCTCCCTCCTGAGGGCCGCCTTATTAGAGCGGGCCGCCTTTTTAGAGCAGGCCGCCTTATTAGAGGAAATACGGTAACTATAAATTGTAGGTCTGAAGGACAAGGCCTGCCATACTCCCGGTCATCCAGACTGTATCGCAGAGATGTGATCAACCACAATGAGATTGCCGTTAATGTGGAATGGCTGACTGATGAGCAATTGAGCGAGTTGGGTGCCTTAGACAGTGTTAGTCAGGTGGACAAAATACGACAGTTCTACGACCAACTGGTCGACAAGGTGCCACTTCTCACAATTTTAAAAATGCTCCGTACTGCATTTAGTTATTGCCAGAATAAATTTAATCGGGCTATTACCAGAATTTTATTTTAATTCCATGAAAATAGAGAAAATTTTTGGTAAAATATTGTTTTTTTTTGAAACAAAAAGTATAAAAAAAATTGGCAATAACTCTTGGTGATACTCTCTTTGATTTTGTGTTTACTTGTAAAATTTTGCAATAGTAGCAAAAAGATAAAAGCAATGTTCAGTGATATATTATTGTTTAGCTTGCAAAAGTATTTTCCCCTATAACATGCGCTTTTTATTTTTAAAAAAAATGCATGCACTCTATAATTAAGCTCGTGGCTTTGAGCATAATAAGGATAATGAAAAACTGTAGATAAAAAAAAAATTCTGGTTAAAAGTGCCATTATGGTGCACAGAGTTAGTGAAAATAACGGCCTGCAAGCGTTTGTCTACTATTTTTTATGAGTGATCCTTTTTTCTGGTGCAAATTTACTTTTTTATGGGGCAAATTTTTTTTTTTTTGGAGCAAATTAACTTTTTTCTAAAAAAGTTTTCTGGGAAAAAAATTTGTCACAAAAAAGAGAAAAATTTGCCCCATAAAAAAATAAATTTGCTCCAAAAAAAAGTATATTTGCCGCAAAAAAAACTATATCTGCCACAAGCCCATCCGCCCCAAAAAAAAAAATTCTGCCCCGAAAAGAAGTATTTTTGTCCAAAAAAAGAATATATTTGCCCCAGAAAAAAGTAAATTTGCCCCCAAAAAGGTATGTTTGCTCCAGAAAAAAATATAACCCTTTTTTATTTATTATTTTTAAAAATAAAAATAAAATTTTCATTGAATTGTGTTTTTGATCTACCGCACTTCGGTCTTTAAAAACATTTTTTCGATTGTAAGTCTGGTTGAACAGAAAAATCTGTAATTTTGAGCCAGATTTTTTGATCCCTTCCGAATTTCGGAATAAGGCA
The DNA here is from genome assembly GCA_004194705.1 of Ditylenchus dipsaci. Taxonomy (NCBI): domain Eukaryota; kingdom Metazoa; phylum Nematoda; class Chromadorea; order Rhabditida; family Anguinidae; genus Ditylenchus; species Ditylenchus dipsaci. The sequence goes on along the minus strand of SADC01000315.1, from coordinate 38,224 downwards.
GAGCCTATTGTAGGGTTTTTATTGCATTGAAATCCACTCACCTGGTCAACTTTTTTATTTTTTGTCGATCAAGATCACAAAAGCCTAGTTTTGTGACTGTTAGGTCAGCAAAACAATGATCATAGGTTTTCCACTGTTTAAATTTTTCTGCAAATTGTAGGAAGAGCGCCAGTCTGCAGCGAACAAAATAGTGGCTCAGTGCTATGACTGGTTGCCAGAAGTGACCAGTCAGGAAGAGAGAGATCAACTCAAGGTCAATATTTATTAGTAATCTAAAAAATTCAAGTCAAAAACCATAAATATTTTCAGGAGTTACACCATTCTGACAACCACAATGAGTGCAAACAGCGCATCAGCGAGTACATCCAGCGACTGCCGGAGCTGAAACAGAGCCAGCTGCGCAAATACTGGTCCTTCTGTGAGGTTGGACTGTTTTTGCCGTGTAATTATAGGAGAAATAAGTAATCTGAGAACTTTAGCATGTCTGGTACGCCACAGTCCATAAATCTCACCAACACCACCAGCGAAAGAAGGAAAATGAAGAGGAACTGGTTGAACACCACCACCATGCTGAAGAACAAAAAGTGGTGGTTGAATAGTTGGTCAAAATGCCTAGGTGAAAACGTGCTTAAAGGGGGGGGGGGGGACACTGGGGGGGGGGGTTGAGAAATGGGTTTGTTAACCTGGTGAAAAACCCATAAATGGGTTGCAAAAAGATTTGAAATATAAAATTATTTATTTGATTTTATGATGGGTTTCACTACATTATTTGACAATATTTAGTGAAACCCATCATAAAATCAAATAAATAATTTTATATTTAAAATCTTTTTGTAACCCATTTATGGGTTTATCATCAGGTTGACAAGCCCATTTCTCAACCCCCCAAGTGTCCCCCCCCCTTTAACGAAAATCTGTTTAGAGAAAAAATATGGAAAGAGAGAGAAAAAAATCACATGATAGGTTTTACAAGTGAATTTTGAAGGTAAAATATCGATTACCGACGGTCAATGATTTTTTTTTTGAAATTTTTGATCAAAATCGTCAATTTTCAGGGCAAAAGTTTCTGGAAAGTCGACCCCACTTCCAAAATCTCATCCTAAATACGAATCCGTTGAGATCAGATCAAAATAATTTTTATGGGCTGATATATAGCTATTTTGAGTAGATAGACCAGGAATTTAGCACCATTTACCTATTTTAGTAGATATCTCAGTCTATGAAAAATATTTCGATCTGATCTCAACGTATTCAGATTCAGGATATCTTTCCAGAAACTTTTGCCCTGAAAATTGACGATTTTGATCAAAAATTTCAAAAAAAAAAATTCATTGACCGTCGTTAATCGATAGCCGTCCAATTTTGAATAATAAAATTCGACGCTACTGTCATATACCCGCCATAGTTGCTAAACTTTTAGCAGTGTTTTAAAAATTTTAAAAAAATAACTGAAATTACAAAAGTTTCACTTAAATTTTCGAATTTGGAAATGTCAGTAACATTTCCAAAAGTTCACTGTTATTTTTTAATTCTCAGCGACATTTTTTGTCATTATGAAAGGTATACCAACGACCGGGTACACACTATGACCGGGTACAACGACCGGGTACAATAACGACCGGGTACAACGACAGGGTACACTTTTCAAGCACTTTTCGCAAATCATGTTTAAACATCTCCTAAGTGTTTCCTACACTCTAGAAACGACAAAAAATTGTTTTCTGATACGTTTTCACATAAAAATTTGGTTTTTGAAAAAAAAAAACTTAACCGAAATTTGACCTTTTGCCTTGGCGAACCAAGGTAAATTACCTTATCTCCTATATATTATTAAATCTGTTTAGTTTGTTTGTTTGTCCACTTTTGATGTTTTTGTTTCAAGGTAAATCATCTTGTATTATGGTATTCTACCCCATTCTGGTCACAGGAGCTGGGCAAAAAGTCTATCTGTATACATTTTTTGATCAAGTGTACTTCTCGGAATCATGTCTAAGGTAGGTGAGCGTGCGCATCTCAAACCAACCAAGCGCCCTTCGGGGGCGAAAGGGGCTTGGTGGCTTGGGGTTGAGATGAGCGCACCCACATACCTTAGACACAAATCACTCGAAAATGACCTTGGATGCATAAAAACCAGAGTTTCTTTATGAGGTAGGTCCCAGTCAACAAAGTTATGTTCAAATACGATCTTATTGTAGTATCTAAGTACCTGCACCAATGCGAAAAAAACAAATTTTGGTTAAGTTTTTTTTTCAAAACCAAATTTGTATGTGAAAAAGTGTCAGCAAACAGTTTTTTTTTATCGTTTCTAGAGTATAAAAATTACTTAGGAGATGTTTAAACATGATTTAAGAAAAGTGCTTGAAAAGTGTAAACGGTCGTTGTACCCGCTCGTAATTGTACCCGGTCGTTGTACCCGGTCATAATGTGTAGTCATTATGAAAACACTGATTTTTGGAAAAGCGAAAAACTATCAGTGAAAAAATCAAGAAAATTTTGGCTGATTAAATTTTGGCTAAACCTGCTTCCTCGTGATTATTGAACTTTTCTCCTTTATTCTAATTTATAAGCTTGTCTTCTAGTATGTTTCTTATTCTAATTTAAGCCAGCCTTAAAAAACTTTATGGCGTTGCTGGAAAGCGCAAAATTAATTTAAAAAATTTCCTAAAAATTACTCAAACAAGCATTAGATAAAATGGCCGCAAAATTTTTGATTCCAGCCATACTGCGTACGCCCCTGTAGCACGCCCGTTCACACTCAGGTTGTCCTGTATTTTTGTCTAAAGCTATTTTTTATATCACAAATCAAAAAAATTCAAAAAAAAAACAGTCAATAACAAATACCGTATTCTCTCTATTAGTTCCACATGTGGGATTATTTTTCAATCGTCCGAAAATCGGGAAAATTTGGAGTCGATCTCGAGATTTTCGGGTGCTCAACCAAAATCAAAAAAGTGGAATCAGTAGAGCTTGTGGGAGTTAAGAAAATGCTATAAACAGCTTTGTAAAATCTTTTCTTTGACCTGAGATACAGGTCCTCAAAGTTAGGAGTGTGGGTTTAATAGAGAGTGTGGAACTAATAGAGAGAATACGGTACAGTCGAGTCCCGCTAACCCGGCACCCCAAAAAGTTCGTTCCCGCCTTGGGTCCGACACTTTTTTTAACCCAATTTTCGAAGTATTTTTTCAATTGTGTTTTTACAGTCTGATCGCAAATATCGTGAGGATTCCGATTTTGCCGATCGTTTTTCAAAAACCTAATATTTTTGGCTCTAAAAGACCAAAACCCCGCTAACCCGGCACCCTTTTTAAAAATATGGTGCCGGGTTAGCGGGGTTTTGGTCTTTTAGAGCCAAAAATATTAGGTTTTCGAAAAACGATCGGCAAAATCAGAATCCTCACGATATTTGCGATCAGACTGTAAAAACACAATTGAAAAAATACTTCGAAAATTAGGTTAAAAAAGTGTCGGACCCAAGGCGGGAACGAACTTTTTGGGGTGCCGGGTTAGCGGGACTCCACTGTACTATTATTTAAAAAGCTGTAATCCATTTTAGAGTCGTCGACGCAGAGAGGAAGTGGTATTTGAGCACGAGCATGAAGGCGGTAACAGCCACAAACACACACACAACTCTTTGACTGATAATCTGCAGTCTCACCTCAGCTGGTTGACTACTGACCAGCAAGAGCAGCTCAAGGACAAGACTGGGCATGAACAACTAGCCAAACTCACCCAGTTCTATGAAGAGGCCACTGGAGATGCCAAAACCAGTGCTACTGAGGAGTTGCAATGTGCTTGCAAGGAACTTATCAAGTCCTTATTCGGCGAAAGACAGGCTGAAGAGTTAAGGAAGTCAAGGGCAGATGGAGCTTCAGTGGACCAGGTGGAGAGACGAATCCTTGAACTAACTGATGGACTGACCAATGAGGCGGACAGGAAAAAAATTACTGATTACACTCCTCTTTGCAAGAAAGCCTATATTAGTCAGTATGCGAGCAGGAGGAGAAGAGACCACCATCATGGTCATGAGGGCCACACCCTAGAGGACTATTTGAAGAGCTACTTGGTATGGTTGACAGATGAACAGAAGGAAGAATTAAGGCAAGTAGTTTTGTGGTTTTAATTTTAATTTTTTATTGATGATTACAGTTGGCAATCCGATCTTTCATTTCCGACTTTTTCAGAAATCAAGATTTTCGACTTTTGGTTCTATTCGATTCAAGTCGGCTTTTCGACTCTTTCAATCACCTTTAGACGAGATTCAGACATTGCGCTTTGAAAAATTTAGGTTGAACCAGAATTTTTTCTTTTTTGAAAGTCTTTTATGTGCGCGTTTTTTTTTTAGTTTTCTGTCTTATTTTAAAAAGTGAAGGTAAGATCGATAACATTAAATTTGATGCAAAAAAGTGAAAAACAAAACGGTTCAAAAAAAATCGTTGGTCTCTGCTTTTTTATGGTGTTTTGTCCCTTCAACTTCCATGACCATCCTAAATTAATCTATACTTCGATAGTCAAGCTACTTTTCAAATATTCGTACCTCAACTTCCGATTGCCATGAACTGTTTGCTTCGGTGTCAAACAAAACTTTAAGCTCCTATCTTTTTGCAATGAAACTAGTTTTATGAGAAATTCTACATAAAAATACAGAATATACCTGTAAAATATTTTTAATTTCATTAAATTTTTCAGGTCCCTTAAAGCAGCAGGTAAGAGTCGCACAGAACTGCAACAGAAAGTGTTCGAGTTCTACGACCAGACTACTGGAGAGACCAAAGAGAAAGCTACTCAGTTACTCCAAGGAAGTTGTCGGGCATTGCTCAAGGAAGTTATCGGCGAAGACAAGGCCAATGAAATCAAGACTTTGAAAGAAGGAGGGGCTAGTCTCACTGAACTGGACAACAAGGCGCAGGAGTTTATTGATCAGGTATTGTAGATGGACTTTAGATATATTGATTTGAGTATGTTTATTGCAGGTGGAGGATGAGCACAAGAAGGAAATGGCAAAGGAGTATGGCCCATCTTGCAAGAAACTGTTTGGTGTGAGTCAGAGCAGTAGAAAGAGACGAGACCCGAGTCATGGCCATACTCTGGAGGATTACTTGAAGTCACATTTGAGTTGGTTGACTGATGAACAGAAAGAGGAATTGAGGTGAATGATAAATTTTGCTTTCCTAATATTGAATGTCACTCATGTACAAGGTGATCCTGGAAACACCCCATTTTCAAACGGTCATAACTTTTGTCCCGCCATGATCCCGAAAAATATTTTTTGTATTTGAATCAGCCGTCCCTATGATTCAATCTGACTAAAAATGCTCTTTTTTTCGTTACTTTTTTTCTTGGTCCAAATAACTCGAAAATTTTGAAAAATCGAAGGTGTTCATGGGTGTGGTTGAACTCTTGACCTCGAGGAAAATAGCTTTATTTGCTTAGCTTTATTTGCTTTGCTGAATAAGACCGATGATTTTGTCGCAATTTGAATTATCGCAATCTACTCCTGCCCGGATTTTCTCGGTCCACCTTGTACTTGCGGATTTTTTTTTATAAAAGTAATGAGTAATCGGCCTAAAAAAGTTACAAAAAGTAAGGTCATGAGATCTCACTATTTTTGGATTTGGGAATTGTCGAAAAAATGGATGGGACACGGGGCGGGGAAAAGTCCATCGGGCTGGAAATCCTATTAAATATAAAAATGCTTGCAAAAAATAGGGAACTTGAGAAACTTTTTTGTCCTGTGAATTAGTTGCTACGAATCAATGGAGCACTTGAACCTGAGCCCCCCCCACTCACTTGAACCTGAGCCCCCCCCCCCCACTCATCTGAACCTGAGCCCCCCCCCTCCCCCCACTCATCTGAACCTGAGCCCCCCACTCATCTGAACCTGAGCCCCCCAGTCAAATCAGCTTGGGGACCAAGGCAATTTTTTTTTGAAAATTTTTTATACCATTAATTTTTTTGTATAAAAATGATTTAAAATGTTTTTTATTCCGTTATGATGAAAAATAATGGTATAAAAAATTTTCGAAAAAAATTTGCCTTGGTCCCCCAAGCTGATTTGACTGGGGCTCAGGTTCAAGTGAGTGGGGGGGGGGGGGGGGGGCTCAGGTTCAGATGAGTGGGGGGGGGGGCTCAGGTTCAAGTGAGTGGGGGAATCTCCTGAAAAATTATTTTTCATCATAACGGAATAAAAACATCTTAAAATCATTTTTATACAAAAAATTAATGGTATAAAAAATTTTCAAAAAAAATTGCCTTGGTCCCCCAAGCTGATTTGACTGGGGGGGGGGCTCAGGTTCAAGTGAGTGGGGAATCTCCTGAAAAATTATTTTTCATCATAACGGAATAAAAAAACATCTTAAAATCATTTTTATACAAAAAAATTAATGGTATAAAAAATTTTCAAAAAAAATTGCCTTGGTCCCCAAGCTGATTTGACTGGGGGGGGGCTCAGGTTCAAGTGAGTGGGTGGGCTCAGGTTCAGATGAGTGGGGGGGGCTCAGGTTCAGATGAGTGGGGGGGGGCTCAGGTTCAGATGAGTGGGTGGGGGGCTCAGGTTCAGATGAGTGGGGGGGGGGGGGCTCAGGTTCAGATGAGTGGGGGGGGGGCTCAGGTACAGATGAGTGGGGGGGGGGGGCTCAGGTTCAATTTAGCCGAATCAATATTTTGCGATAAAGGATAAGAACCAACAATTTTGCAGATCACTCAAAACGGCCGGCAAAAGTCGCACCGAGCTGCAAGATAAAATATTTGAATACTACAATCAGGCAACTGGAGAGACCAAAGAAAAGCCACGCAGTTGCTCCAAGGTGGTTGTCGAGACCTGCTGAAATCAGTAGTCGGCGAAGACAAGGCTAATGAACTGAAGACTTTGAAGGAAAGTGGGGCTTCCATGTCTGATCTGAGTAACAAAGTAGAGGAATTTTTGGCTGAGGTATTGTTTTTACAAAACATTATGCTAACACCCAAATATGCTTATTGCATTTCAGGTATCGGATGAGCACAAGAAAGTTATGGTCAAAGAATATGGACCATCTTGCAAAAAACTGTTTGGAGTTGCTGAGAAAAGTAGCAGAAAGAGACGGGAAGAAGAGGGCGAAAAAACCCTCGAAGAATACTTCAAAACCCATTTGTCTTGGTTGACTGACGAGCAGAAAGAGCAATTGAAGTAAGGATTCTATGTGGTTGAAAATTAAAGCTATATATAAATAAGTAGTTTGTCGAATACTCGACTCTCTCCATAGTGGCCACCTCGGCTTTTTGGCTCCCTTTAAACTTTTTTTTTTGAAAAACTTGGTAGATTAAAAGCAGCTTTCAAAGTCGAAAAAGGAGCATGTAAAACAAGCTCTGGAGAGGCTGTAGGAAGTTTCGTAACAAGACAATTTCGTAAGAGCGAACTTTCGTAAGAACGAACTTTCGTAAGAAACATTTTCGTAAGAAACAGTTTCGTAACAGCGAAAATTCGTAAGAAACTTTTTCGTAACAGCAAATTTTCGCAACGAATTTCTTTCGTAAGAGGAAATAATCAAAAAAATTTCACTTTTAATCAATTTTTCTAATTCAGGATGTCATCTGATTCATTTGTTTTTACCTTTCTCTCACTTTTTGGCACTTCGAACAGTTAATTATATGACTATTAACTGTATGAGCACAAAAGTTGGTAAGCATAGATCATATGACTGAAAATTTTGATAATTAGTTGACCCCAGATTTTTCATCCGTTAGGACACCAGCAGAAATACCCAAAAGCATGGTGAAAGATTCCGAGCTAGAATTTATATATTATATACTAACATAGCTCATCACTATCATTGGCATGAATGGTGCAGTAGGTAAGTTGACGGGATGAATTTTTTTCACCGTCGGTTCGATTCCACCCTCTGACTGTTTTCTTTTTTTCTTGACTATTTTCGGTCAAAACATCACAGAAGTCATAAGAAACATCAAGGGAGGATTGAAAGCAACAAAAAGCCACTTAACATATCACTAATGTTACTGAAAAATGCGTTACGAAAGAGTTTGTTACGAAAAGTCGCTGTTACGAAAAACTTTCTTACGAAAATTCGCTCTTACAAAATTGTCTCATTACGAAACTTCCAGCCTCTGAAGAAGCTTTAGCCCTCCCTCTGAAAAAAATCAGGCTAAGTCTCTGGGTGTTTCTATGGAGAAAGTCTACTTGTATTCTGAATTTTCGTATATCAATCAAATGGTCAAATCGAAAATTTGACAGCCCAAGTTGCATATTTGCTGGTGGCGCGAAAAACATTTTACGGAATTTTCAAATGGACATGACTGAAAAGCTCTAGGTTAATTCGCCCACAGTAAATTCGCCTACAACTCGAATTTAATTTTTTTTTGCTTCAATATGTATTAATTCTGATAATCATACTATTAGACCCAGAAAAGTGTTCCGGAAAAGGTTTCTGAGCGCCAAAGCATCGATTTGTAGACCCAAAGCCTCCTCTCGGGTCATTCACAAAGTCATATTATAAGGCATTCTACCACGTTTTGATCTCTGGAGCTGGGCAAAAAAGAGCTTTTAAATGAATTTCTGATCAAGAGTCTTCACGAATTTACTGGGGAAATTTACTATAGACGAATTCACCGTCGCCTGAGTAAAGTGCCCCCTCAGAAGTCTGAATTTTACCAGTAAATGAATGAATTTTCCAGTAAATTTTATTTTAACTTTTCTTTTCACTTTGTTGTAAGTTTTTAAATTTTGTTAGCATTACCAAGTAGCCCTGTATCTTGACTTTCTAATGAGTTATCAAACTCAACTGAATAATAATAAAAAATTAAAAAATTACATTGAGGATTTAAAAAAATCTCTTAATCTCCACATCTATCAAATATACCAGCAAAGTTTGATAGGTCAATAAAAAATTAAAATTTTATGGCTACATGCTAGTGCAAACAAAATTTAAAAACTTGGTAAAAGTTCAAAATAATTTTTTGGGGGAAATTCAGTAATCCACTGGTGAAATTCAGACTTTTCAAAGTCGCGATTTGAGCCTTTTAAAACATGTATAAGACCGATTTTGGAACTTTTCACTCAAAAGATCATTTTTCAGAGCACTTAAAGCGGACGGAAAGTCAAAAGACGAGCTTCAAGCCAAAATTTTTGAGTTCTACGACCTAGCCACTGGAGAAACCAAAGAAAAGGCCACTCAATTATTGCAGGGTGGTTGCCGCCAATTACTGAAAAGCATAGTTGGGGAGGACAAGGCCAACGAATTGAAGACCCTCAAAGAAGGAGGGGCTAGCATGGATGAACTGACAAGAAAGTGGAAGAATTTATGGCTCAAGTAGAGGACGAAGGCAAGAAGACCAAGGCCAAAGCATATGGGCCTGCTTGCAAAAAGTTCTTTGGTTTGGCACAGAGTCGGCGCAAGAGGGACCATCATCATGGAAGTCACACTTTGGACGACTACTATAAAACACACTTGAGTTGGCTGACCGATGAGCAGAAGGAACAGTTGAAGTAATGGATTGTTTAAAAATGACCCAGGGTTGATGCCCCAAAATTAAAAATTTTGTTGAGAAACTATTTGCGTCCGCTAAAACATATAGGTCACTAATTTGACCCTACGGTGCGTTTAATCCAGTCTTCGACCTGTACTTATTAATAAGATTTGTAATTGTTGTGAGCCCATGAGACTCAAATGTTATTCTTCAAAATTTTACGTCAAAATCATATTTTCGGCACCAAAAGAGGAATACCGTATCTCCTCTAATTAGCCCACACCACCTACTTTAAGGGCCTGAATCTCAGCTCAAAAAAAATTCTGCGAAGCTGTTTAATGCATTTTCTTAAATCCCACGAGCTCTACCGATTCCACTTTTTAGATTCCAGTTGAGCAGCCGAAAATCTCGAGATCCAATTCAAAATTTTCTGATTTTTGAGGATTTGAAAAAAGCTTACATGTGGGCTTATTAGAGGAAATACTGTAAGCACTAGATGAAATGGCATATTTTGCCGAAATGCCATAAAATTTACTTATTTTGAGCAAATGTACTTGTTTTGAAAATTTTGAGATTGAAGCCCTGGCCTATTCTCTGTTTATCACGAATTTTAGAGTCTTTTGCCAATTCTAATATAAAAAAAATTCAATTTAGAAATAACACGCTTTACGAATATGAAATTTGTTTTTGAATCATTTGAAATTTTTTAGTTTGACCCTACGGTGCGTTTTTTCCTGATTCAACAAAAGTATTTTGTCGACAATGTATTTGCAAAAGTCTAAAAAAGCCTGTAGAGATAGGGTGGCTCAAAGCTAGGATTTAATTTCAACCGACGTAAAGCTCCCTCTAACTGCAAGACTATCTAATCACGGTACGTGACGTTTGCCCCCATCGCCGTTTGCCCCCATGGGACACTTGCCCCCATTTCGGAAAAAAGGGACACTTGCCCCCATTTCGGAAAAATGGGACACTTGCCCCCATTTCGGAAAAATGGGACACTTGCCCCCATTTCGGAAAAATGGGACACTTGCCCCAATTTCGGAAAAAAGGGACACTTGCCCCCATTTCGGAAAAAAGGGACACTTGCCCCCATTTCGGAAAAAAGGGACACTTGCCCCCATTTCGGAAAAATGGGACACTTGCCCCAATTTCGGAAAAAAGGGACACTTGCACCCATTTCGGAAAAAAGGGACACTTGCCCCCATTTCGGAAAAAAGGGACACTTGCCCCCATTTCGGAAAAAAGGGACACTTGCCCCATTTCGGAAAAATGGGACACTTGCCCCCATTTCGGAAAAAAGGGACACTTGCCCCCATTTCGGAAAAAAGGGACACTTGCCCCAATTTCGGAAAAAAGGGACACTTGCCCCCATTTCGGAAAAAAGGGACACTTGCCCCCATTTCGGAAAAAAGGGACACTTGCCCCCATTTCGGAAAAAAGGGACACTTGCCCCCATTTCGGAAAAATGGGACACTTGCCCCCATTTCGGAAAAAAGGGACACTTGCCCCCATTTCGGAAAAAAGGGACACTTGCCCCCATTTCGGAAAAAAGGGACACTTGCCCCAATTTCGGAAAAAAGGGACACTTGCCCCCATTTCGGAAAAATGGACACTTGCCCCCATTTCGGAAAAAAGGGACACTTGCCCCCATTTCGGAAAAAAGGGACACTTGCCCCAATTTCGGAAAAAAGGGACACTTGCCCCCATTTCGGAAAAAAGGGACACTTGCCCCCATTTCGGAAAAAAGGGACACTTGCCCCCATTTCGGAAAAAAGGGACACTTGCCCCCATTTCGGAAAAATGGGACACTTGCCCCATTTCGGAAAAAGGGACACTTGCCCCCATTTCGGAAAAATGGGACACTTGCCCCCATTTCGGAAAAAGGGACACTTGCCCCCATTTCGGAAAAATGGGACACTTGCCCCAATTTCTGAAAAATGGGACACTTGCCCCCATTTCGGAAAAAGAGACACTTTCCCCATTTCGGAAAAAAGGGACACTAGCCCCCATTTCGGAAAAAAGGGACACTTGCCCCCATTTCGGAAAAAGAGACACTTTCCCCATTTCGAAAAAAGGGACACTTGCCCCAATTTCGGAAAAAAGGGACACTTGCCCCATTTCGGAAAAAGGGACACTTGCCCCCATTTCGGAAAAAAGGGACACTTGCCCCCATTTCGGAAAAAAGGACACTTGCCCCAATTTCGGAAAAAAGGGACACTTGCCCCCATTTCGGAAAAATGGGACACTTGCCCCATTTCGGAAAAAAGGGACACTTGCCCCCATTTCGGAAAAAAGGGACACTTGCCCCAATTTCGGAAAAAAGGGACACTTGCCCCAATTTCTGAAAAATGGGACACTTGCCCCCATTTCGGAAAAAGGGACACTTGCCCCCATTTCGGAAAAAAGGGACACTTGCCCCCATTTCGGAAAAAAGGGACACTTGCCCCATTTCGGAAAAAAGGGACACTTGCCCCCATTTCGGAAAAATGGGACACTTGCCCCAATTTCTGAAAAATGGGACACTTGCCCCCATTTCGGAAAAAGAGACACTTTCCCCCATTTCGGAAAAAGGGACACTAGCCCCAATTTCTGAAAAATGGACACTTGCCCCCATTTCGGAAAAAGAGACACTTTCCCCCATTTCGGAAAAAAGGACACTTGCCCCAATTTCGGAAAAAAGGGACACTTGCCCCCATTTCGGAAAAAGGGACACTTGCCCCCATTTCGGAAAAAAGGGACACTTGCCCCCATTTCGGAAAAAAGGGACACTTGCCCCCATTTCGGAAAAATGGGACACTTGCCCCCATTTCGGAAAAAAGGGACACTTGCCCCCATTTCGGAAAAATGGGACACTTGCCCCCATTTCGGAAAAAAGGGACACTTGCCCCCATTTCGGAAAAAAGGGACACTTGCCCCATTTCGGAAAAATGGGACACTTGCCCCAATTTCTGAAAAATGGGACACTTGCCCCCATTTCGGAAAAAGAGACACTTTCCCCCATTTCGGAAAAAAGGGACACTAGCCCCCATTTCGCAAAAAGGGCACACCAGCCCCCATCTCGCGAAAAAAGGACACTAGACCCATTTTTTCGAAAAAGCAAAAAAATTGATTTTGCCCCTATTCTACCTCCCATTCTCATTTTTGAATTAATATATGTCGATAACGACCGGTAAGTTTATTTCCAACGAAACAAAAAAAGGGACAACAAATGAGATAACATTTGAGAGAGCATGATATGTAGTGTGTAGTGATTGTCGATCTAGGTTCGATTCCCTAGTCTTCTTTGTTATTTTTGATCATTTATATAGATTCATAAAAAATGATTTGAATAATAATTTTGGGATGAAAAAACTTTCCGGCACGCATTTGAATTTACATTGTCATCAACAAGTATGGTTCTTTAAAAGCCTTCTTACTTAGCTACAATTAGGAAGGCAAGCATTTATTTTAGATTATTTTGCCAAAAGTTACAGTCATCGACAATAAAGATTCCGTCTTTAGGACCAGATTCCGTCTTTAGGTCATTAGGCAAATTGCGCAATTCCTATTATTGAATACTGTAATTTATCACTTAAAAAAAGCACAGATTACGGGCTTTCCTATACGATATAATTGAGGTATTTATGACAATTAATTAATTAACGAATTTTAATTCAAAGGAAAAATTGTGTCATTTATCGAAAACGTTGTTATTACTTAAGAACGCAACTTGTATATGACTGCCCTTGGATTGTCTACAAATTGTGATTGGATACCGCAGTTGGATACATTTTCGAATTTTTTAGAATTCATATAAAGTTGACATTTTCGAATGACAAATTTGTCACTTTATCTGAATGCTGAATTTTCCACTCAAAGCTTCGGGGTTTCAGATTTTATTTGTAATTTAGTTTCTAAAGGCTCATTAGAAAAAATGGGTCATTAAAGTAAATTAAAGGGCCATTAAAAACCCTTAGGTACGTGCCAAGGAAAAGTTTTTTCAGCTTTGTTCATAATCGTTATGAACACGGTTTGGTAATGATGAACATATATATCAAGAGCCGAAATCACAGTACTGCAGCACGAACCAAAGTATTGCCCCAATTATTTGTTGGGTAGTATAGTCATTAGTTTGATGACTAATTACCTTTGTGAGTACTTAAACCACTAGGTAAAACCACCTAGGCTAGTGTACTTTTTTGCGAAATGAGGGCAAGTGTCCCTTTTTTCCGAAATGGGGGCAAGTGTCCCATTTTTCCGAAATGGGGGCAAGTGTCCCATTTTTCAGAAATGGGGGCAAGTGTCCCATGGGGGCAAACGGCGATGGGGGCAAACGTCCGTGTACGATCTAATCAACTATACATTCACAGTCAACCATCATTTTTAGAACACTTAAAGCCGAAGGCAAGAGTCGCACCGAGCTGCAGACAAAAGTATTTGAATACTACAACCAGGCCACTGGAGAGACCAAAGAAAAAGCCACTCAACTGCTTCAAGGTGGTTGTAAGGAGCTCATGAAAGCTATTGTTGGTAAAGATAAGGCCAACGAACTGAAGACCCTCAAAGAAAGTGGTGCTACTATGGAGGAAATTGGCAAAAAAGCTGATGAATTCCTGGCTGAGGTGGAGGATGAGCACAAGAAGGCCCAGGCCAAAGAGTATGGTCCTCAGTGCAAGAGTTTGTTTGCAGGGGGAGAAGTAGTAGTAGCTGCATCCAGACGTAGAAGGCAGAGGAACAATGAAGAGGACGACAACACTGCTAATCCACAGCAAAATGATGACAGCGACAATGGGGACCAGACAAACTTTAGTCCTCGCCAAAATCAGCCAAATGATAATGATCAGGTATTATTATTAATATTATTTGGTTACTTTATCTTCTGAATACAGTTGACTCTCCACATGACAACACCTAAAATCTGACGGATTTTGCCCTATTTTATAAAAAATAAAATAATGCCAATACGTTAAGCTTGCTTTTGATCGAGCTTTGTATCGTGAGCTTACTGCACAAAACCTCTTTTCTTAATTTATTAAAGTAGGGTCGGGAAATGGTAATACATTGCAGTGACTATGCAGTATTTTACTGAGTATAATATGGATCAGCGAAAGCTTGCTACACTTAAAATTTAAACAATTCAAATTGGGTGATATTTAATTTTGCCCGCTAATCTCTGAAAAAAAAACCGATTCCACTTTTTAGATTCCGGTTGAGCACCCGAAAATCTCGAGATCCAATTAAAAATTTTCTGATTTTCGAGGATTTGAAAAAAAGCCCACATGTGGGCTTATTAGAGGGAATACCGTAAGCACTAGATAAAATGGGATATTTTGCCGAAATGCCATAAAATTTACTTATTTTGAGCAAATGTACTTACCGTATCTCTAATAGAATCACACTCTCTATTACCACCCTCTCTAATAGAACCACACCCCTCAACACTCTCAGGCTGCGCCAACGGTCGTCAAACTCCAATGGATTGTGGAAGCCTGGGAGAATCTCTCGAAGAAGCTCATAATTAAGTCATTCGAATCGTGCGGAGTTCCCAATGATGTGAGGACAACGCCATCCACTGCTTTAACAACTTAGACCGGTTCCGAGTGGTCGAGGCAAGGTGAAGCACGCGCGTGATGAGAAGAAGTTGGCTGAGCTGATACAAGAGATCTATCTCGAATAAGAGCAAGAAAATGTGTTTAATAATAAAGATATCTCTAGAGTGTTGATGATTTTTGGGACCTGTTGTGGTTTGGGGGGAGGGGACGCCATTTTTACTAAATATTTATTTTATTTTTATGGTTGATCAAGTCGATTATGGTGACCAGGGTGACAATAATCACCTTAATCAACGAAATTACTTATTAAACTATTCATATAGATTATCGATATAACCATGACTGCCATAATCAACAAAAATCAATAAAAAGTATAGTATAAATAAGCGTCCCCCTAAACCAGAACAAGTCCGAATTTTGTTGTGAAAAAAGGATTTATGCGCGTATGCTGCAATGCTTGAATATCTTCAGAAGGTTGAAAATAGAACCACACTCTCTATCAGAACCACACTCTCTAATTGAACCACACCCTTTTTTGAAAATATATAGAACCACATGAGGTTCTATTAGAGAGAATACGGTATTTTGAAAACTTTGAGATTGAAGCCCTGGCCTAATGCCCGCTAATTATCGAAAAATGCCCGCTAATTTGTGAAAAGTGCTCGCTAATTTTTTGAAACATGGCTGCGGCCAGCCACTATTAAAAGATAGCCTCAAATCACCTCAATTTGATTTGTCACAATTTAAAATATCGCAAGCTATCGCTGGCAATAATATGTACCCCCAATTTTATACCACCCTCAATTTAAATGTGCCCTCTGTTGTTTTTATTCGAGAAAAACCAAAAAAGGGACACGGATATCCTCAAAACACCAAAAAAGATAGGATTTGAACATATTTTTGTTAGCTGGAGTCTACCGCATATAAAAACTCTGGTATGCATGCTTTTTCATGCGTTTAGAGTCACTTTCGAGTGATACTGACTCGAGAGGAGGCTTTGGGTTGACAAACCGATTCTCGGTAACCGTTTCTGGATTTTTTGGACACAGGAATTTCACTAGTGCCGTATAGGGTGTATCGAGAAAAACCCTGATTTGGAAATGGCCACAACTTTTTAGGTCGTTTATCGAAATTCTGTTTTAAGAGATCGATTTTTTCGCTCTTTTTGATGTGAAAAACACCTTTTTTAGAAATATGAAAATACCGTTTAAAAGCACAGGAAAGGACCAGGCGAAAATCGTATTTTCGACATCATATACCAAAAAAGTATTGTAGGCGAGAAAATTCGACCTGTAAAAACAAAATTCCGAAAAACAACATAAAAAGTTATGGCCATTTCAAAAGTGCCGAATTTCATGAAACACGTTGTGCTATTTGGCCGACCGCTGAGTTGCCGTAAAATCGTGATTTGATTGCAACACTTTACTGAAAAAGATGTATACCTAGTGATAGTTAGAGTTAACGACAAAATTTTCTTTGTAGGATTCCAGTAAGGGAGATCGCCAAAAATCTCCAAGAACCAACAGCAATGGCCAAGGCAACAGTATTGAAGAGCATATTCACCACAGCAAACACAACTCTTGGCTTACCACTCAGCAGCAGGAAGAACTAGATGGACTTAAGGAGCAAGGCTCGGATGGGCCCACCATTCAGGAAAAATTGCTTCAATTTTTTCATATTTCTTCTGATGACGTAAAAGATGTAGCCAGGAACTTGTTGACCAGTGGGTGTGAGAAGCTGCTGGAGTACTTGTTTGGATCAGAGAAGGCGGAGGAACTGAAACAGATGAGAGAGAATGGGGCTTCTCAGTCTGAAATGGACGGCAAAGTCAATGAATTTGCGCAAAACCTGGACGAGGACAAAAGGGAGGAAGCTTTAAAGTATGGAAGGT
The DNA here is from genome assembly GCA_004194705.1 of Ditylenchus dipsaci. Classification (NCBI taxonomy): domain Eukaryota; kingdom Metazoa; phylum Nematoda; class Chromadorea; order Rhabditida; family Anguinidae; genus Ditylenchus; species Ditylenchus dipsaci. The sequence continues at coordinate 21,346 of SADC01000315.1, read as the reverse complement.
ATGCGTTAGATTTATTTTTCATTCGAACAATTATTTTCTAATTTGGTTTTTTCATTCAAAGTGTGCAATTGACTAACTCAAATCAGCGAATTCAAAATCATCCAAAATTAAAATAGCTGAAACCACCTAGAATAGAAAATTAACACGGACAGTAAATACCGTATAACCTCTTTTAATCCCCAGGGGATTTTTTTTCAACCCCTGAAAAATTTTGAAATTGTAAATAAAAAATGTCCTTAACTCTGAAATCCTAGTCAAAAAATTGGGGGAGGGGGGTGGTTGTGGAGGATTATTAGAGGGTGGTGGATTAATAGAGGTTATACGGTGGACTAAATTAATGGAAAATGGTCTTACATCAGGGAGCGTAACTGTACTTTTAAAAAGATTTGTACTTTTTTGGGACCCAAAATCTTTTTTATTTTTGAAGTTTTTAGTAAAAATCTTTTTTTTTGGTGCTCGAAAATCAATAAGCACTGGATAAAATGGCACTTTTTGACGAAAAATGACCAAATTGTACTTTTTTGGCCAAATGTACCGGGTGGTCCAAGATTTTCGGACACTTTCAAAGCGCCATAACTTTTTTCTAGGATCGAATTTCGAAATTCTGTAAACGCAGATCGACTCAGAATTTTATGCCGTTTTGCTTGGTATATAATGTCAAAATCACGATTTTCGCTTGGTCCCCCTGTGTTTTTGGTCTTGGTCTGTAGATGGCCTCTGGATGGGTAAGACCAAAACATAGACGGGACCAAGCGAAAATCGTGATTTTGACATTATATACCAAGTAAAACGGCATAAAATTCTGAATCGATATGCGTTTACAGAATTTCTAAATTCGATCCCGAAAAAGTTATGGCGCTTTGAAAGTGTCCGAAAATCTTGGACCACCCGGTACTTTTTTAAAAAATTTTGAGTTACGTACCCTGTCTTACATGGGTCTTTTGAAAAACGTATTTATGCAGGGATGATATATGTACTTTTTAAAAGATTTGTACTTTTTTTGGGACCCCAAATCTTTTTATTTTTGAAGTTTTTAGTCAAAATCTTTTTTTTTCGCTCCAAAATAGCAATAAGCACTGGATAAAATTGCACTTTTTGACGAAAAATGACCAAATTGTACTTTTTTTGACCAAATGTACTTTTTTTCGAAATTTTGAGATATCATCCCTGTATTTATGGCATTTGATTATGAATAGAGGCAGACAAGATCTTGGCCAAGATTTGTCTTGTTTTGCCCTAATTTTGACTGAAAATCTTGTCTTGGGATTTTGCTTGGTCATTTCTAGAAGTCTTGGTTTTATGGTCAATCTTGTATGCAAAATTTACAAAACACCCGACAACCCATTTTATCGTTTTTAGGGCCCATAGCATACCTGAATTCTATTTTTGGGCTTTAAACAAGATTAAAAAAATGGCGGGACAGGACAATTCCGTCCCGCCCGCCGTCCCGAAATCCCGCCTGAACATTTTTCAACAATGTTCTGTCCCGGTGTCCCGCCTGGAAAAGAATTATTCAAATTTCGTTCCGTGTCGTCCCAAAAATGTCAAACTTGAATCTCTAATAAAACACCCGTCAAACAATATAAAAATCACAAGATCAAGAACAGGGAAACATAGTGCGTAAAAATTATAAAACACTAGCCACAAGTTTTGCTATAAAAATTGTCACCTGTTAAAAACTGTCACAATTGTCAAAACAGTCATTTTTCGATTTAAGGAACCCTCGATTTAAAGAAACACTTAATTTAACGAATTTTTTTCAGCGCCTATTCTGCCAGTAATCAAATAAGATGACTAAAATTAACTCTTGATTTAACAAAACTCTCGGTTTTTTTAAGAACATTTTGCCGGTCTTCAAGGGTTGTTAAATCTAGAGTTGCCTGTATAAATCTTGGTCTTTAGCCAAGATCTGGCCAAGATCTTGATTGGGCGTTTTCAAAAATCTTGCTCTTGGTCAAAATTTCAGCTAAAAATCTTGTCTTGGAATTTTGCTTAGTCCCCGCTTTCTGTCTCTAATTATGACATAAAGGGTATTTCATATACCGTATACCTATATTAGAATCCTACAGACGTATATTTTTAGCCCCCCACAAATTTTGAAATTTTCAATTAAAGATGAGTCTACCTCCGAAATATTAGTCAAAAAGGGACATGGGCTTTTATTAGTGGGTGGGCTTATGTCAGAGGTTTTTACGGTAATATCCTTGACTTCAAATGAATTCCGTAACTTTTTTTCCGGAAACACCTGAAATTTTATGTGGCCCTGCTAGTGGGTACTATTGAGCCATCGTATTTTTTAATTTTACTTCGAAAATCGCTGAAAATCTTTTAGCCAAAATTGCAATATAAAAATTTTATATTCCAGCACTTGTCGCAAAGTCTTCACCATGCTTGTGCGTCGTCGAAGAACTCCTCCAAGTGTTACCCTCACCCACCAAAACCAGGAATACCATTATCACAACCTAGAGGAATATTTCCACACCCATCTTAGATGGCTGACTGCTGACCAGAAGCATGATTTACGCACCATGCAACAAAGGGTGCCAGCCGCTTGCAAATGCAGCACACTATTGGCGAATTTTTCGAAACAGCTAGTGAAGATCGCAAGAAATTCGCCCAAAAACACTTCACATGGCTTGCCGTGAGTTGCTTTACTCCATTATTGGTCACCGAAATGCTCTGGGCTTGAAGCGAGTGCTGGGTGAAAATGTGAGTGAGGACACTTTTAACGCTGTAGCTGCTGCATTCATTGACAAGGCTGATGGTGGACAGGCACATGCTAAAGAATTAGGCAAACACTGTCGCAGAAGTCTCAAGATTGGAGAACATTAAGTCGAAATTTAGTCAAATCAAAAAATGTAAAGTTAATATCAAAATTTAATTGAATGTTATTTTTTTATATTTTTGGTTTGTTCATGCTCATTAATTGAATGTAATATTTCACTGCTAGCTGCCTGAAAACACAACAAAAAAAAATTACGAAACTATGTGCAAGGATGAGCTTGTGTAACTATTTGCGAGAAATAAATACAAATTTTTGAATTTGAAAAATAGTTACAGCCAGTAACTGTTTTCATCTTTGTAACTATTCTTGTAACTATTTCTCGCCACGAAAGTAATAATTTAAAAAAAAAGTTACAGCGTGTAACTATTTTTTTGTTTTTCTGTGGTTTCTTGGCACGAAATTAGCAATTTAAAGAAAAAATTAATGCAATTTGGTCAATTTTGTGAAAATTTCAGGGGTAGGCGAGAACCAGATGGCTTAGGTTAGGCTCAGGACCCACTCCAGAATGACCAAAGCCAAACATAATCGTTTTTGGGGGTTTACTAAAGGGTGTAAACTTGTTGCGAAAATTGATTGAGCGGATCAGAATTCCAGTCAGATATGCTTAATCGCTCCAAAACTTAGTTTAGGGTGGTTTAAAGTGGAATAACATGCAATTCTGAGCGATTAAGCCCATCTGACTGGAATTCTGATCCGCTCAATCGATTTTTCGCACAAGTTTACCCCCCCCCCCCCCTTTTAGCAAACCCCAAAAAAACGGCATAGGGGCGTTTGAGTTATGGCGTGCAAAAAGGCACAAAGTAACTCAAACGACTTATTATGGACGTTTGGGTATAGCAATGACTCAGTACACAAATGACTCGGTACAACGAGTCGGTACAAGTACGACTCGGTACACCGACTCGGTACAACGTACGACTGGGTACAAAACGCATAGCTCTATAAATTTTGAAAATAATAAAACCATAGTCTTTTACTCAAAAACATGCGCTAAAAATGGTTTGATAATTACGAAAAAGTTATTTTATCGACGAAAACGCCAGTACTAGTATGGTAGTCCTCCAATTGCTGGAGGTTGACATAACAATGTGGGAAATACATGGCCGGACTTCCTCATGAAAAGCATGCATACCAGAGTTTCTTTATGCGGTAGGCCCGATTAACAAACTATGTTCAAATTCCATCTTTTTATGGTATTTGGATAATCTTTTAGGATGGTTCGCCTTGGTCACCCAAGAAAAAAAGTTAAATTTTCGGTCAATTTTTTCAAAACTGGCTTTCGGGCACCTAAGATACCCCTACTTATACAGCCCTATCTCAGTGCGATCGCTTGACTAACACCACCTGGACACCTTAATTTCACCTTTTGATGAAACTTCAAAACTAGGGTTGGCCTCCCTCCCTCCCCCCCCCCCCCCCGCTTTTTGACCAAATTTTCCTTATACCTCCCCCCCGCTCCTCCCCCCGCAAAAAAAATGGCCACCTCCCCCGTTTCTCCCCCCCGCTCCCAAAATAACCCCCGTCACCCCCGCAAAAAATCCCAGTCGAAAAAAACTCTCGGATGAGGTCATTTTCAGAACGGCAGCCGAGAAGGGTCAAATTTATCGAACCAGAGGAGTGGCAATATCGTAGCTTTGACTTCAGAAGTGTTTCAAAAGCCTTCAGATTCATTCTAAACTGCTGTTTCGAAAATTTTCAGTCCCGAGGCTTGTAAATTAATCAGGCACCCCCGCCACTGCCCCCCGCTCACAGCTTCCTCCCCCCCGCTCCCCCCCCGCAAAAAAAATTGGCACCTCCTCCCCGCTTCTCCCCCCCGCAAATTTTAGTCTAATCTCCCCCCCGCACCCCAAAAAGCGGGGGGGAGGCCAACCCTATTCAAAACTTCGTTTGACCCCTTACAAACATAATCGATAATAGCACACAAAGTGCAGAGAAATAAAATAGACAAAAAATGTAGAGAAATTCATTTTAGAATTAAAAAATATTGAATTTTGAATTGGGGCCCAAATGCGGGGCACAAACGCGAGATGCCGAATGCGGGAGCACAATTGCGTGTCAACGCTTGCAGCTTTACAGAAACTGAAGTTTTTATCACAATTAACACAGCAATCAGGAAGTAACGAGGAACCAATATACATCAGACGTAGAGTCTTTACGGATAAATACATTTGTATTAATAGGGCTTTGTTTTCTTTCTTAGGAGCCGAAACGATGCGCCCAGAGTGATCCATGGAGGTGGTGCAATATCCATCTGAAACAACCATTCCACTGCGGGAAACATGCACTCTCTTGTTGCCACGCTTGACGAATGCCTTCTCGCCGCCCTAAAACTCAGAATTTACTAACTCAGAATCTATTTTTCTAAAGCACCTGAACAGCCATATCCACAAGGGTTGTTCTAAATCCACGGAAGTCAATTAGACTACAATGAAATAAATACTAGTAAACTTACCTTATGTGTGCCGTACCCGTAGAAGAAACATGTGATATGACGCGGACGACAGTTGACATCGACATCGCCATTCTTTCGCTGACGAATTTGGATCCCGTTGATATTCATTGCGACCAAAAAGCCATTCTTAGTTTCGTAATGAGCGCGCTGCACGATCTCATTGCACAAGGGCACAAAATTGGTTCCAGTACAGGATTCCTAAAATTTAGAAGCCAAAGAGACCAAACCAATATGCCAACCATGTAGAACAATTGTAAAGTAAAATCATAGTCGAGCTTGGCGAAATGAATTAGATCGGTAGACAAAAGCGGAAGTTCCCTTAAAAGAGCTGGCCGAGACGAGATAAGCATCCTTCAAATGATCCATCGTAAAGAGGACACCACGTGGGCCAAGCACAGCGTCTTCTTCGTTTCGGAATCTTAAACGTAATCGGCAAAAACTCCGAAAAGTAAAAACAACGAACTACTCACAAAAATTGCTGTAGACCTTATCGCCATTTTGGTAGATGCGAGCACTCGGATGCAAAATCGATGAGATTGTACCATGACCGTTGCTAGCCAGCTAAAACATAGCTGATATTGTCAAAAAAAATGAGGAATATATTCCAACCGAAAACTTGTCGAAGCAAACGATACGAACGGTCTTGTCCACAGCGATCTCGATTGTAACCTGAACAGTAATTTTGATTGACATGCAAAAATAACTAAAAAGCCAACTTTAAACGGTAGCACGATGGAAATCGTCCCGATAGGAGCAATGTAGATTAACGGAAGACGTATTTCTGAGCTTTTCTTTCCAGGCGAGCCATCCACAGAAAGAGCAGGATCAGTAATGCCAGAAAATTTGGTCACCAGTTGTTCAGCATAAGGAGCTTTTGCTTTCTTTTTTCACAACGAAATCAGCTAAAAAGAAAGCTAGGTGAAAATCAAGGAAATCATAAGACGCAAGTTACAATGACATTGTTTTGTTTTATGTAGTAACTGTTTTTAAAGGGGCATGCCCGTGCCGGACACGGTGAAATTTGAATTTCCAAAAGGCGGGGACCACTTTAATGCGTGAGACCAAAAAAATTCAAATTCAAATTGTCATTTGTAATGTATGGCTGCGGATAATCAGACGTGTGCTACGCATCCTCACGCTTACTTTATTATCCTGCTTTTTACAGCCGAGATATTGAAAAGTAAGCTACAGTCGACTCCCTCTATAACGAACACCGTGGGACCGGTCTTAGGCGTTCGTTTATGGAGGGAGTTGTCATAGAGGGAGTCTTGAAGGGGCCTTTTTTTAGGGCAATTCCAACAACTCAAAAACATCGTTCCTTATAGAGAGAGTATGTTATAGAGAGAGTCGACTGTATCCGACATTATTACGCTTCGAATGTATTTATTTGCTTCTATCTAATGTTAGAAGTAGGGATTCATGCGAGAAACCGAGTGACAAAGTTTTTATTTTTTCAGTTCGAAGTGAAACTGCAGTGGAACCCAGAAAATTTATGTGAGCTGATCAAAAAAGCGAGAGCCAGAGAAGTTGACCCCAAAACGATAAACCGAAATGTCGCAACTTTTCTGCTCGGTCAAAAACTTCTTCAAACTACTACTTTCTCAGTAACAAAGAACTCGAAGTCGTACATAGTACAGTCAAACCTGGATATAAGAGCACTCCGATATAGAGCACCTGGCTATAAGAGCACCTTGGTTTGTCGTCGAGGGGAGCTTTTATGTTAAAGTCACTCTCAATATAGAGTACCTCTGATACAAGAGCATCTTTGATCGATCCCGATTGGTGCTCTTTCCAGGTTCTATACAAGTTCGACTGCATCATATTTCCTCTGATAAACACCCTCCCCAAAATCCTGTCTTTTTTCATTTATTTTTTTGTGTTTTTAGCACTTTTTGGGATTTGATACCTTAGCATGCTACGTGTGAAAATTTAGCTCAGTTCTCAAGCTATATTTGGTATCTGACATGCCTTGGTGTCAATACCTAAAGGTGAGTCGAAAATACTACAAATGAACATAGAAATAACGGTTTTTGGGGAGGACGTTATAAAAGGATGTACGGTATAATGTGTTGAATACTGTTGTATTTCTCCTGTCCGACCATCGAACACCTCCGCACATATCAACTTACATATCAAAAAAACAGCAGACTTTTGTCTGTGACAGGCGCGACATAGTGTCTTTGATAACCCCTGAACTCGTTCTAATCTTCCATAAATGCTTTATTTTAGAATTTGATAGCGGTTGGTATCCGCTATCATTTTTGTCTTATTGGCTAACTTATAGGCAGCTTTACTCGTGCTGTGTCTAGCATACCCACGCAATGGGTAGCACTATCGAATTTTAAATTACGATGATTGATTTTTTCGAGCGCACCCAACTACGACAATTTGCAGATCGGGAAGTTACAAAGGGAGCAAGCGACAACTTTATTCCACAATCAGATAATAACAACAGAAAATTTCAAACGCATTGTCTTCATAGTGTTTAATCCTGTCGAGTCTTGATTGTCTTCACGTTGACTTTGTCCTTGGTGATTGTGTAGATGACCGCACCCCCAACCGGAACATATGTTGCGACCAAAGCCGAGAGAAGAACCTGAGAAGTGGCTTCGAACAGCTCATCCGGATTCATCCCCTTACGCCAGAAAGCTAAATAAATGAAATGCTTCTACATGTCTCGAAAAAAATACCTTCAGCAACCGCGAGACAGATCGGCAGCAGTACCCGTCGCAAGGAAGTCCTCTGGGCGAGATTCGCAACCAATCGAGTCCATAGAAGAGATGAAAGGGTTGTTCGTGACGGGATCCAGACCAGCGATCAATGGCTCGACGAAGAAAGAACCAAAACGACGGCCATAGAGCAAATTGGAAAGCAATGTGGAGACCACCTGGAAACAGTCGAGTTTAGATGAATGAACACTACAAATGACCTGAGGCTTGATTCTGCGATTCTCATTCAACTCATAGAGGCTTTTCTGCACATGACTTTGTCGAGAACAGTTTTCGCATCAGAGTGGAAACCAGTCAGGCCAAGATAGATCTTGTCATCGATTTTATGCACCTTAGTGAGACGAAAGTCACACACGGAAGTATAAAAATTATCTAACCTTCTTGACATTGTCGCAACCGTAAGCATTTGTTCACCGAGTCGAAGATCACTTCCAATGCAAACACATTCCTGTCCTGTCATGGCCACAAGTGTCCCACCGTTGTACGACATAATAGACATCTTGAACGCTTTTGATAGTCTTTCAGATAACCTAAAAAATTTGAATAAGTGAAACCATGACCACGAATTTCTGGAAAATGGACAAAAATATATAAAACTAGGCGAACTGGCGGTACACGGACAATTCACGCCCGGGACAATTCACGCCCGGGACGATTCACGCCCGGGACAATTCACGCCCCGGGACAATCACGCCCGGGACAATTCACGCCCCGGACAATTCACGCCCAGGACAATTCACGCCCCCAGATAATTCACGGCGGTAAATTGATATCCTGGTCAATTATGTCTGGTTAATTAATTCATGAATAGGTTACAGTTCGAATCACGGTGATTGTAAACACTTTTTTCTAGACTAGCACAGAATAAAAAAAGGTTTTTAAAGGATCAATGAGCCTCAGGTTAGGGTTGTCACACAGTTAACTCAGTTTTTGAAAATTTTTGACCTTATTTCATGTTTTATACACTTTTTTGTCTAAATTTTGAGCATGTAAGCCTGCGATCGAAAGCTTGGAATGTCAGCTACACGATGGTGTAAAAATTTCTTAGATTAATTTATAAAAATGTATTTATTTCAATGAAAACATTTTCGGTTTTTTTCGGGTAATTTCGGGTAAAATTACCCGTAAAATTACCCGAAATTACCCGAAAAAAACCGAAAATGTTTTCATTGAAATAAATACATTTTTATAAATTAATCTAAAAATTTTACACCATCGTGTAGCTGACATTCCAAGCTTTCGATCGCAGGCTTACATGCTCAAAATTTTAGACAAAAAAGTGTATAAAAAATGAAATAAGGTCAAAAAATTTTCAAAAAACGAGGTTAACTGTGTGACAACCCTACTCAGGGTGGATAGGAAAATCGCCTGGTACCTGTCCTAAACGGGTATTTACGTCTAAAAATCCGAAATTTCGGATTTAGCCTAAAGTAATTATGTGCTATGTAATAATTGTGCCTTTCCAATCTTATCCTAAACATAGTTTGATAATGGCAAAATGCAGGAAGCCTAGCTTTGAAAAGTTTCATGTCCCGCAGGTTATCCAGGTGGTGCTGAGATAGTACTACCAAGGTGATGTCACTCAGTTGCGTACCTAGGGAGAGGGTACTCAGTTAGAAGTGCCAAAGGTAGGGTACTTAGTGGTACCAAATTTAGGGCGACGGTAAACTGATCTGCAGTAAATTGATCTGCAAGATTTTAATCCCTGTGGCGGACATCACCTTTATTAGAAATTTTGGGCGCTAGTAGCGAATAACGCCCCCCCCCCCCAACCTTATAAAAATCGCTGTAACTACCCTTTCAAACAACAAGTTTAGGCTTAGCCCTAGGCTTGGGGTAGGCAGCGTACAAAAGTTGTGACTAATAAATAGTTTGCGCACATTTTCCGGGGTCTGGGACATATATTTGGGTAGTCTTTACTTAAGTTTTAGAAAGAAAAAACACATTTTAGGCTGGATGTCCACCTGAACCTGGGTACTTACCTAGGTTTTAGAGTTCAAGTCGTTAAAATCACAGTTTTAGTGTTGTCAAACCATGTATATTGTGAAATTTTGGATAAGAAACTAAGGTTTTCGATCCACATAAAAACAACTGAGGTTTAGAATTTGGAGACAGGTGAATCTTCAGGATATGTACCTCCCTTATTATCCCGATTCTATGTGATTTAGATGGTTTGATAAAAAGAAAAGTTAATAAATAAAGTAATTAAACGTGAATTCTTTAGGGGCGTGAATTGTCCTGGGGCGTGATTGTCCGGGGCGTGAATTGTCCGGGCGTGAACTGTCCCGGGGCGTGAATTGTCCCGGGCGTGAATTGTCCCGGGCGGTGAATTGTCCCGGGCGTGAACTGTCGCGGACCCGAACTGGCGCCCTCCGGGCGCCTGCGTTGTAAAAGCAAAGTTCGGTGTAGCCAACCACTACAATACCAATCGGGCCGTAAAGCCATTGCGTGATTGGCATTTTATGAGCAGTCTGCCCAAAGAATTTCAACCATTTTTTTCAGTTTCACAGTCAAGCAAACTTCTTTCCACACAATGTTTTCACTTTATTTTCTGCTGTCACATCTGACTGCAACTTATATAACTCCCATGCCCTCGCACGGGAAATGCAACATAAGTCATTCCGTGGGTAAAAAACAGGATCGGTTAAGTCAATTCCAACAAAACAATTGTTGGCCTTGACTTTTATTAATTGTCATTGCAAAGCATGGTTTAATAGGGAACTGTTTCCTGTACAGAGTAAAAGGAAACTTTGAGCTGGTTAGTGTCACTTTTGGAATAAGGACATTTTTTCCGGCAAACTCGCCTGTTGAAATTTTACACTCTAGAATGTCTTTGTGGACTGTTTCCACCATTAGTCTTGTACCATTGCACAAACCGGTTGCCGGATTCAAATTTCTTGTGAGCATTACAGGAAACTTTAGTCAATTTAAGTTCATGGGTGGTAAACCCGATTCATTCAGCGAATGCAAAAATTCTGGTAGGTACTCAAGGTATTCTTTTGGCTGATCAGTATCGACGCTCAAGAACGTTGTCATTTTATGACCTTTTCTTCTAAATTCAGAAGAACTTCATTATTTATTAAAAAAACCTTTTCATTAGTTGGAGTCAAAATGACTCTTTTTGACATTTCAGAAAAATTGCCGTCTCTGATGAATTCGCCAAATATTTTTCTATTAAGTCATTTTTGACAATACAATTCTCAGGAATTTCGATGAATTCATTTTCATCGCATTTTAGGTCGCCGTTTCCCATTTTTAGAGAAATTCGGCAAAATCAATTTGTCCTGGCACGTTTGCCTGTTCTGATTTACTTGCAGGGCACGCTTGTTTTCTTTTCAGTTTGAAAACTTGGAAATCCTTACCATATACCGCATGGGATAACATTATACAACGAATTTATTCTCAACAAATAACAATAACTGATACAAAAAATTCAAATAATATTTTCAAGACATTTAGCGATTTCTTCATAATTCGAATGAGACGACAAAAAAGCATGCAGGTCGCCTACAAATTGAATCGACTCAGTAAATTCAAAATGCCACTAACGAAAAACGTTAGCCAAACTTACCGACGGAGCATGCGGAACGGAAGCAGCGAGCGGAGCAAGCAGTGTGGGCTGACCGACGAAAGCCTACAAATTGAAACGTAAACTCAGTAAATTTATGATCCCACTAACGAAAAACGTAGACATACTTACCGACGGAGCAGGCGGAGCGGGCACAGCGAGCGAGAGAAGCAATGAGAGCTGACTGAGCGAATCCTACAAAATTTAAACCGTAAAATCAGTAATTTATGATCCCACTAACGAAAACGTTAGACATACTTACCGACGGAGCAGGCGGTGTGGGCTGACCGACGAAAGCTACAAATTGAACCGTAAACTCAGTAAATTTATAATCCCACTAACGAAACGTTAGCCAAACTTACCGACGGAGCTGCGGATTGGGAGCAGCGAGCAGAGCAAGCAGTGTGGCTGACCGATCGAATCCTACACATTGAAACCATAAATCAGCAAATTCATAATGCACTAACAAAAACGTTAGACATACTTACCGACGGAGCAGCGGAGCGGGCGCCGCGAGAGAGCAAGCAGTGAAAGCTGACTGAGCGAATCCTACAAAATTAAACATAAAATCAGTAAATTTTTATTCCACTAACGGAAACGTTAGACATTCTACCAACGGAGCAGGTGGAGCAGGCGCAGCGAGCGGAGCAGGCGGTGTGGGCTGATCGATCGAAGCCTACAAAATGAACCGTAAACTCAGTAAATTTATAATCCCACTCACGAAAAACGTTAGCCAAACTTACCGACGGAGCAGGCGAAGCGGGCGCAGCAAGCGAGCAAGCATGAGGGCTGACCTAAGCACCTCTCATAATTTTGTCGTTGTAAATGAAATGCCGTAAATATATTTCACAACAAAACAATGTTCAAAAAATGCGCGAATTAAAAAAATTGTGATTGCATTTGAAAAAAAAACAAATATAAATCCACTTTTCACTATCGAAGGGCAAAACCTCAAATATTTCACATTAATCTTTTAAATCTGATTGCGAAAGGTCCTCCGCATTGAAAGAGCTTTCGAATGAGTATAATCATGCAAATAAAAATATCACACTAAAAAAAGTTTTTCTTTGTGACCAAATGGGCATCATAAGATTAACCCTTAAAACCATACCTGCACGGGCGCCGGCGCTGGCGCCGGGCGCGGGCGCCGGCGCCGGCTAAAATATCTTAACACTCGGGCGCCGGCGCCGGCGGCCAGCGCCGGCGCCCGGCGCCACTTCAGCTGCGGCGCGGCGCCCGGCGCCACATCAGCTGCGGCGCCGGCGCCGGCGCGCTGAATGTCAAGATTTCAGCTGTCTTTTCGCTGTCTATATATACAAATTGTAGGCATACCCATCTTGACAAAAATAGCAATGATTTATTAGCTATTCCCGGCAAGTACTGCAGCTGTCTGAGCGTATGTTCATCATAACAGCTATGTTGACAGCCGGCAGAAAAAGCTCCACGGCCCAGTACTTTTAAAAATCCAAGCAATGCTTGTTTTATAACCGCAACATGATAAAATTTTTAATTTCTCATAATTGTTGCTATTCCTAATACAAAAAATTTCTATTTAAAAACATAAAATGTTAGATAGTCTTTGTTACATTCTATTATTTTATTTACAAAAATGGCTTGATGCCGGGCCTGGCGCCGTATTTCCCTTTTAGGCGTCGGCGCCGGCGCCGGCGCCGACGCCGGCGCCGAATCGATTGTGCGCCGGCGCCGACGCCGGCGCCCGGCGCCGATTTTAGTAGACCGGCGCCCTGGGTCGGCGCCGGCGCCGATTTTTTTCTCAGCGTGCAGGTATGCTAAAAACTACCACTTTTCACTTTCAATGGCGGGAAATCACAATTTTTTCATAGCAATTCTTTAAATCTGATTGCGAAAGGTCCTCGCCATTGAAAGAGCTTTGAATGAGTATAAACATACAAATAAAACATATTACACTAAAAAAAGTTTTTCTTTGTGACCAAAATTTTGTCGTTTAAGCGTAACGCCCGACCCAAATACTATATAAGATTCGCATGAGGATGCGTATCACACGTCTGATATACCGCAGCAATAATTACAAAATACAATTTGAATTTGAATTTTTTTGGTCTCACGCATAAAAGTGGTCCCCGCCTTTTGGAAATTAAAAATTTCACCGTGTCGGGCACGGGCATGCCCTTTAATTAAAAACAGTGCTAATCCACCATGCCAATACCCTGATAATAATCCACGACGACCCAGGTAAAAATGCCCGAAATCGCTCAGGAAGCATGACGATTAGGGTTGTCTAGTACTCGAAATCTTGAGTGCTCGGTGCGATGGGGACCAGCACTCGACTCGATATTCGAAACTCGACATTTTCGACTCCTAAAACAGTCCTGTTTAACTTGATTCATCGATTCGCGAATCAATTTCAAGCGCAAACAAATGTCCTCAATTAATCAATTCGCGCAAAATTTTGAATGAATTGTTCAATTCGATTCGCGAGACAAAAAAGACCGCGCGAATCAAATAATCGATTCGCGCGTTATCAGGAATCGCCATTTGTATCCTTAATGGTCAAATAGGCTACAAAATAGGCACACAAATGTGCCTATTTGTGCTAAATGTTCCTATATATAATTATAGTGAAATGTGCCTAAATTATGGAATGTGCCTATTTTAGGCACATACCTATTTAATTTTGTTCCTTTTTTAGGAACATTTTTTTATGTAGGTGTTGCTCCTGTTATGAACACTGTCTTTCTTCTTAAAAATTGGCTGTTATGCCCTTTATATATTAATGCCATTTTTATGATTGAGTAATATTAGCAGATAAGGAAGTAAAAAAAAAGGGTGGTATTTAATTTTGGCCGTTAAAATACTGAAAAATGGCCGTTAAATATTTTATTTGCCGTAAACTCGAGCCGCCGTAAATACTGAATTTTGGCCGTAAACTTTGAATTCTGGACATAAACTCGAATTTGGCATTAAATACCGCCTTTCGGTCATACATTGTGGATTTTGGCATAAACTAAAATATGGCCATGAATTTTGCCCATTGAAACTCATAGTGTCTGTTGTGATTCTGTTTAATTATCTGCCTGTTGTTAAAAAATGTTACTTTTTGTTGTCGTCGTTCAAAAATAAATAAATGTAGCCGATTATAAGTGTGAATGTTAATAGGTGCGATAGAGATGAAAGATGAGATGTGGTTCAGGAGAATGTTTGTTAACACTCGGAAGCCATGCGTAGTAATTGCTGCGTCGGAAGCAGAATTTCACGCTCTACACGATGGTAACTTTTATTTTTTATTTAGACATAATGTTGCCGAGATATTAATGATTTTAAATTGGTCTAAAACGGCCCTCCAAAAACAACAATTCGGTTGATTCATTTCATGTGGTACTCACCCAAATTTATACTTTTCTAGACGTTTAGCATCTTAAGTGTGGGCATGAACAGGCTATCGAATAGGTGCAAGCATCCAGGCAGTAGTGGTGAAATCCTGGACATATATGCAATTTATAGGCAAATCCAGATTTCTGAAAATCACAATCCACTCACTAAAATCTCATAACTTTTCTCAGTGACACTCCAACCATTTTCTCAGGCCTATCAGATAGCACAGCTTCAGGGCTACACAATGAGCACTAATAAGCCGTATGGTGAAGAAAAAAAATTTGCCAAAAGTCGATTTCCACTTCAGGATTGCTATCGTTGGAATGCTTAGATTTTCAACCAAACATGAGGAATGTAAAGGCAAACAACGACAAAACCGAATATCATTTTCCAGCCAAATACATATGCAACGTCACAAAACAACACAACTTATCTGCACTGATCGCATTTTTCTTCGTTTGTTTGTGCTGATGGCTTTCTGCAGTAATGTTTCTGACACCTGCTACAGCGTTTTCGACTCATTGCTTGGCAGACTTGGCAATAACCCAGTGCAGCGGACAGGCTTCGGCAGATGTAGATGCTCCATCTTCTCCCACACGCTGCACTTGGTGCAAAGCACTAGCATCACGATTTTGGTCTTCACAAGCAAGTTTCTCACATTGCTGCAGCTGCGTACGCGCGTCACCCCTTTCCACCTTATTGCAGATATGGCACCACTTTGGAGATTCTTTCGTGGTCGCCATTCATTTGTTGTGGGAAGACTAAATTCAATGATAATAAATACTGTTTGATTCTTTCTCAAACTGTCGTAGTGGCCTGATATCTGCGAAAAAGTTTTTGGCAATCCAGTGTTCCGATTTTGCTCTTTCTGCTTTTGTCCAGTCATCAATTGGTCTGCCAGCTTGTGGATGAATTTCCCGTTCTTGTTGAAGTTTTTCCAAAAAGAACATAGGCGTTAGCTGCACCTCCATCACAAGAAGCTCATGAAGACGCAGAGGCCAACATTGACAGGCGTTTGTAGCTGTAACGATTGTCATTTCATCGAAGATGTCCACAGCGAACTTTGTTTGATTGTAGTCGGTGATCATCTTTGGTTTTCCCGAACGATGCATTTGCTCGTCAGGGTGCGTTGTTGAATAGAGATTGACTTGCTTCGTCTTCTTTGCTTGGAACTTTACGATGTCTCATGCGTCGAAAGGCGAATCGAACTTTTCCAAGCTTAAAATTGAAATGAATTGAGAATAACTTGAAACAGATCAGAAATGGTTTGTCTAAAACTGCCGTACCTCCAATTTCTCATCAATAAAGTCTGTCGGAGTTCCTTTTCTTCCTTTTCGCATTAGTCCCCAGCAGGTACGGTGTTCTGCGTCAGAAGGTTGAGTCCCAATTCGCTGCTGGTGAAGAAATTGTCCGTAACCATTGTACGTTTGCATCCGAGGAAGGGACGAGCAAGATGCATAACAACCTGCAAAGATCAACTCAAGTATATAATCAAGACACCAAGTAAACAAGTATATACTTTTCTCCCAAGTTGGTTTCCGCATGGGCCGGATTGTTTCCCCAAATAGACGCTAGCATTGACTGAACATCCGTAGCTGGGTCGACGAGGCAGAAGATTTTGATTCCAACTTGGCCTTCTTCGACGGGATGAACATTCGAAAGCTGCATCTCCCACGATATGCTAGCAGAATTTCGTCAAATGGTAAGATACTTGTTCGGATTGTAGACATTTTTGGTATTGCGAGTGAAGATATCGAATACCTGTATACCATTTGTAAAATACGCACACAAAAACAAAACATGACATACCTCTCGAAGGTGGACGAACTTGTTTCCCATGATCCATCAGCAAGCCGCACTCTCTTGGATTTGTCATCGAATCGGGTGCACCTCATCAAGATTTGTATCGGTTTTTTGAAAAGCACAAATGGGCATCTGAAACACTTGCTATCTACTTTTACAAAGCCGATAATTATAAAATACCGAGAGATGAAGACTTCTCTGTGGAAAAAATTCCTCAACGGACGAGTTGTGGAAGCCTGAGATTCCCAGCTTCAGCCAAAGACGACCCAACGCCTTGATTTCAGTTTTCATCGGTCTTGTCGAAGTGCTTTGCTGTGTCGGACCCTTTGTTTCTCAATTTCTTTTGAACTTTTAGCAGGGCAAGATTCGTGTTTACGACAATGCTAAATAATAAAATGGCTACAAAAAACTACACTAAAATGAATAAAACCTGTTGATTATTCCCGCGAAATGATTGCAGCGAAAGCATCCTCTTCTGATTCATAAAACTGAGACAGGTCCAATTGGCATGGCATCTGGTTGGCATACGTCAACTGGAATTCGAGGAGCCTCACTTGTCCAGAAATGTTCGTAGGATTGCTTGCCACATGGAACCACGGAATTGCCACCAATTCGATAGTCATCTTCTTCTTCATACTCGTCACCGGAAGAGGATTGCGCTTCTTCGTAGTCGTTGTCCGATACATCGCTTTCGTTGAATTCACTAGCCATTTGAACTAAAAAAAGACAACTAAGCTTCAATAGCGACTTAGTTTTGCAACAAAAAAACACGAAATAAAGGGTCTCAAAGAAACGATGACTTTGCCCTATTTGTGTATCTCTTGTTTTATCAATAGATAAGGCAAAGATAAGATAATGTATCCCTGAAGTGGAAATCGACTTTTAGCAATATTTTTTCTTCACCATACGGCTTATTAGTGCTCATTGTGTAGCCCTGAAGCTTGCTATCTGATAGGCCTGAGAAAATGGTTGGAAGTGGTCACTGAGAAAAGTTATGAGAATTTTAGTGAGTGGATTGTGATTTTCAGAAATCTGGATTTTAGCCTATAAATGCATATATGTCCAGGATTTCACCACTACTGCCTTGGATGCTTGCACCTATTCGATAGCCCTGTTCATGCCCATCACTTAAAGATGCTAAACGTCTAGAAAAAGTATAAATTTTGGTGAGTACCACATGAATGAATCAACCGACCGAATTGTTGTTTTGGAAGGGCCGTTTTCGACCAATTTTAAATCATTAATATCTCGGCACATTTATGTCTAAATAAAAAAATAAAAGTACCATCGTGTAGAGCGTGAAATTCTGCTTCCGACGCAGCAATTACTACGCATGGCTTTCGAGTGTTAATGCGGGGGTCCGAACGCAGTGGCCCAAATTCAGGATGCTCAAAGGCGGGGCTTTAATTGCAAAAATTTATTGGGAACTTGGATACAATTGTCCTATTTTAGGGACTTGGATACAATTGTCCCATTTTAGGCAGTTGGATTCAATTGTCTCATTTTAGGCAGTTGAATTCAATCGTCCCTCGGATCAATGGTCCCTTGGATTCAATCGTCCGTGGCCAATCTACTGGTGAGGGTGAAAGTTGATTAAGTGCTGAGGCCTATAGATAAATTTAGCCTTCTTTTTTATTGATCGAGTCAAACAAATCAAATCTAAACTTGCACCAGAGAAAAAAGCAAAAGGAAATCTTGTTAGTCTGATCAGAAACCATGGATTTTTAAAAAGCACACTGTTTGACTGCTTATTGATTTCTGTGGAGCCGCACCAAAACTGAAAAAAGTTTTCCTTTGGTTCATTGTGTGCAGGCAGGCTGTCTCCATGTTTGGCCTCTAATTCTGAACGATCGCCTCTATTGTCTTATATGTCACACTTTTACAACTGCCAACATCTAGCTTGTTCAGTAGCTCACAAGTGTCTAGAATATTCAAAATGGAATCATTAGTGATCAGCAAGCAGCTAGACACGTTCAAATACTATAAATTTGTAAAGTATTGTCCAGAAAGAATTTGACCGCGAATAATACTGGAGTCCTGGAAATATTTCGAGCATCGCCAATCAGAAACTGAATCACTCAAGTATTTGATCCTAGCTAAATTGAGATGCTCTAGCTGCCGAAGATTGCACAAATGCAACAATTCATTTTCATTGTAATCACTAATATCACATTTAGCTAAAGACAGACTCGTTAACTGACTGATCTGGCCAATGGATTGTAGTAAAGGACCAGTTACAGAGACGGCGTTATAAAGACACATTTCCAGATAACTGAGCTCCTTCGAATGGGCAAAAGAGGGCAATTGCGTAGGGAAATATCCATCAATGACCACTTTCTTGAGGCTAAAAAAGACCCTTCAAGCATTTTTACGTTATGAAAATTGTCTAAAATAAAATTTCAGGACTACCGTTCAGACTAATAAGCCGACAGTTGCCTTATTTTTTAATCTATCTCCAGGGTGTCGCTAATAGAGCATGTGGGCTAATCAGAGCATGTCAACTTTTATTTCGGCTTATATTTCGATTATCAGAGGAAAATAGGGTATTTCGACGCTACTTGCATATACCCCCCCCCTTAAATAAACTTTTTTTAAAAACTGTTTCAAAACACCTATATCGACTCAAAATCGCCTCAGGAGTTCAAAAAAAGACCATTATTTTTGAGTTCTGGTAAATAAAAAATTGAATTTTTGCACTTTTTCAAATTTTGACTTTTTACCTTTCTATCATGTTTTGGTCACTGGAGCTGGGCAAAAATAGTCTCTAAATGCATTTTTGTTCAAGAGTCTTGCTCGGAATTATGTCTAAGGTAAGTGAGTGCGCGCACTCTAACCAACCAAGCCCCTTGTGCATCCTTCGGGGGCGCAAGGGCTTAAGGGATTGGAGCTTAAGGGCTTGATTATGAGGGGGGGGTATATGCAAGTAGCGCCGGTATTTCTTTCAGAATCAAACTAGGACAGCGACGTTTGTTAAAGTGAACACGGTACTTATTAACAATATGTTTCAAATTTGATTGAACTAAAATTAAAAATTTCGAAAAAATGACTCACTGATTTAGATTGGCAAAGAAGTAGGTTCAAATTACAGTTTTCAATGTTTCCTCTTAGCTCCAAACATTCCAATTGAAGCACCGATTACCAATTTGGGCAAGTTGAGCATTGTTTATTCCCCACCAACTTATTTTCAGCGTTGTTAATGTGAACGGAATTTTTTCAAAGCACGCATTTGTCAGGTAGCACTCACGGAAGACTAGTTTTTGCAAGCAAAGTGCAGGTCTTGAAAAGGTAATTCAATTCTGTGGTGGCTATAATATTAGTCTACATGTTTGAAATGTAATGATTTCTGTAAAGAAAATAAGAACAATCAAGTCAATTGGAAACTTACACTCGCACAATATCCATAAATCGTAGCTATTCGTGAAAGGAAACCATGATTCAGTTTGCAATGAAGGACTTTTAGATGTCGCAACTGATTTGGCTGGAATGCGGCTCAGAACCATATCCCAGCAAATTCTGTAGTCAATTCCCTCCAGTTCACATTGCTCAAGTAAAAGCACATCTATTAACTATGGAAGTAAACTAAAAATTTACATACCGTATTCACTCTAATAATCCCACACCTCCAATTAACCCACACTCTCTAATAAACCCACAATAGTTGAATCAAGTCCAAAATCTGAATGTATTGTCTATTTTTGTAAGGCGATCACAGGTGTTTGTCGAGAGTGGTTGGCTAGACTCCATGTAATAAAGAAACACCTATTGAAGTTACAATCAGCCCATGATACCTCTATCACGGTTTCGCTAAAGGGGGGGGGGACCTTTATATGCGCATCGCCTCAGGTCACAGATTCGACTACCAGTGGTGCACCTTTTTTTCAATTTCCTTTTATTTACAAGTTTGGTGTCATAATGTTCCTTACAGTTTTGGCAATCCAATAAAGATGATCAGCGCAAAAAAAAGTGATATAAAGTTCGAGCTAGAATTTGAAAAAACGTTCTAACTATGTCCAATTCGATGACATCCTACCCAGGACTATCCAGAGAACTTTTCGGTAGTATCCTGGAACTGTCGTTTTGTCGTGATTTTAATTTACATATAAAGTTGCAACCTTACACCAAAAATGTAGCTTTGCTTCCTGCCGTCATTTCAGCATATGGTTGCAAAAAGTAATAAAAATTAAAATCACGAAAAAAGTCAGTTACTAAATAGCACTCAAATACTATCCCTCAATAGTGCTCATTTCTTCCCCTGGTCAAACCTTCACTAGTTCCCTTGCTTTCTGAATGATTTTTGTTGTGAAAATCTCTATCTTGTTCTCTATGAAATTTTGACTCCTTTAAAGTCACTTAAACATGTTGACAAACATATAAAATTGGTGGAGGCTCAGGCTATTAAACCTAAGTACGCATCGTTTTCGCTATTTTTCTTTAGTTTTGGTGGTCATCTTGCCTAAACCCAAAAAATGAGGCGATTTCTGACTGCAAAGCAGTGTTTGTAATAGTTGCAATTCGAATCGCTCGATGATTTTGGGCCTAGAAGTCATGAAACTTACTGAAAAGGAAAATTTTAAAAACTCCCAGTGAGACTTGAAATTTCAATAAAGTCCCCCCTTTAAAAGTACAGAATAGACAATGAAAAATAATAAAAAATT